>APFE030598950.1:12987-32498 GCA_000404065.3 Pinus taeda
CCTCTTTCTAAGAGTTACTAATGCTAAAACAAAGTCTAAATAGACTACATTGTCTAAAACCCGAGCATCTTTGATCAATAAAGCTTCCTTGACCAATAATTGGTAATGTATCTCATCACGTCGTGTAGTACAAAATGCGGATAGAGGGATAATAATAAATATTTGTTTCAAAAACAAACTTGCACCTTATCTTCTAGAGGATGAGAAAAGGAAAATCTCTCAAGCACTACCAAATCCCAATGAAGGATGAGGAGAACAAGATAATATGAGATAATTTTATTTATGTCCGACAAATGATTGCAAATAAAAAGTAGGTCAACGAGATTGTTGAGTAAAATGATGTCATTACAAAGTGGGAGCACTAAAATAGTTCCTATAAGAAGAAAGATATAGAAAATAAAGTGTGAAATCTATGCAAAAGCATCATGAAAATCCCTTGACTTTAAGCACAAATTGTGGAATCAGGAGCGAGATGCATAAAGGGGATGGATCCATAATCCATTAACTAGGGAACAACTAAATAATGTAGGTATATCATGGTCCACTAGATCTTAGGCAACACTACAAAGACCTATAGGGAGGGGGAAGGGTCCCTTGGGTCTGCATTGATATGTAGTCGAAAGCAATGCTGCTATTTGTATGTCACTTAGTGCCCCTACTTGATGGGAGCATCGTAAAAGATGAAGTAATCCTTTAGGTGGAATTTGGTCCTAAGGAGACTTTGGGTGACTTTTGCATGCCTAGACACTTAGGTCTGTGCATAAGTACTTACCTGAGCCATTTTTAGCCTTTGCCAAGCCTAAGGAAAGTGCAGGGGTGCAACATAGGAGTTCCAGATTAGCCAAGCAGATCTAGTACAAATTTAGGTTTGATGAGCTAGATTAGATCCAGGGTATGTTGTAACTGTAGATTTCTCAGTTGGGCCATCATCCAAGGACAAGCGCCCAAGTAGGTTTTGATTTAATGAAGAATTGATTTGATTGGGTAGAATCTATATGTGTCACATGTGATTGAGATTGGTTGTAATTTTTGTTTCCACTGGATAATTGTGTTAAGAACCTCATTGTCCATTTATTTAGTAGATTCGTGGTAAATTTTCTAGGAACTAATTGTTGAGTGCTAGATTCGGGAAATTAACATGTTATCAGAGTGAAAACTCGGAGAAGCTAATCTCAAGGTGCCAGGTTTGTATCGGGATCATTGTGGCTAGGCTTAGCCACGACTGTATGAGGTAGCAGAGTTTTAGGCCAAGATTCAGGAGGCTGAAGCTCATTTGTTGTGTGGTGGCTGAAAAGAAATTTTAAGTAAACACATTATAAAAAAAGTAATAATAAAAATAGTTTTTGACAACTTAGTGGGCTACCAATTGGTGGTGACTAATAGTCATGGGTTGTTAGACTTGTCGCTAGGGCTGACAGGTTAACAACAACTGCAACATTCTAGCGTGAAGGAATTGGTCAAAATATGTTGTTGCAAAGTTGAAAAATGTAGTTGCCACTTGTAGGAGAAATATTGGTAGTGTTAGTTTTTGTAGCATCAAAGGTGTTCTAGTCTCGAAACTTTGCGGAGACACTAAAACACGAGTTCTTCGGAACCCAAAAATTGTTTCTAGAAATTCCACCTAGAAGTGTCTCAATTAGATTATTAGCCTATTTTTAAATATTTCCCAAGTCTAAACTTAGGAAAAGGGGCTAATTAATCAGTATTAATTGAGAAAGGTGTGAATCATCAAAAAACTCACATGGATCGACTCAGAAATAATTTTAGCCATCGATTAAGATTTAATCTTGGTCATTGGAGTCCCAACAAAAGATTATAAGAAGTCGATGGGTAGATGGAAAACACACATACACTCGAGATCAATTTCTTTGGGTAGTTCGATTTCTATAGGGAGCAGTAGCAGTTGCCGGAAGAGTTCAAGCCAGAGAAGGGAAGCAGAGATAGAGAAGGGCAGGGACAATGAAGTCAGAGGAAGGTTTTCCAGAACCAGTAAGTACTTTGTAGAGAGGCCGAGATTTTCTCCAAGAGGCTGCACAAAAGCCTCAAATGGCAATTCAATTTTGTTGAGGTGAAGGTGGTTTTAAGTTCCAGAGGCCAGAAAGCATTTCCAGAGTGCTGCAAAGACAGTTTTCTAGTCAGCAACAGGCAGGACGACTTGATTTGTAGTTGTTTTGGGCTGAGTGTGTAGCAGGCTGTGCAGGGGTGACGCAAAAACTGCGCAAGGCAAGGTTGGACGACTTGCTTTTCAAGGGCAGTCAAGTGTCGGGATTGCTTGGAGTGAGGGTAATTTCCCTTGGATAATTTTTGCCAGTATTTTCTCGACAAGATTGCCAGTTTTCAACATCCAGATTGTACTCAGATTATTTCACTACTGCTTAATAATTAAAACCCTCAACAGTTGCATCGGTTTTCCCAACTGGGTTTTTCCGGGGACAATTGTCCAAAAATAACTGTGTCAAATTTTATGTGTGTGCTAATATTCTATTATATTCTAGTTTATCTTTTGCAGAATTTAATTTGGTGAAAATTGCAATTGTGAATTATTCGTTGTTTGTGTGGGCAATTAAACTATTAATTAATTTACAGTTAAGAAAATAATTTCCAGTTGTTGCAATAGTTGAAATTTTCACATGGTATCAGAGCGAGATTGATCAGGCGGGAAGCTCATAAGTGAAAGGCAGAAATCATCCTGATTCAGAGGGAGTCTAGCAGCATGATTTCAAGATTTACGTGGAGACTGGCTTAACAGATCGAACTGCTGGGAAAAGTGTTCGATTTTTCCAGTGCAGGTGGGAGGAAAAATTTGCAGAGCCTAACAGCAGTTCTAGTAGGAAATCCAGGAAGTAATTTCAGTGAAGCAGATCAGTATTTTCGCTGAGCGGATTCCTTGCTTGGGCGCAGAAGGGTTTTGCAATGGTAGAATCAATGCTGGTTGGGAGAGAAAGAACACACATCGAGGGAAATTTCTCTTAGGGGGTTTCGAGTTTTAGAAATCTGATTTTTCTGTTGCAGATTGGTAGGAGTTGAGCAGAGTTTCTAACTCCAGAAGGGAGTGCGAATAACAGATTTAGCATCCAAGCAGAGGAAGAGGGAGATTTTCGACCAGATTCAGAGATGGCCACAACTAGGCTTAGAAAGAGCCTCCAACTTTGTCATTTGGAAGGCTAGGATGTCCTTGTTGGATAACATGACTTGAAAGCCTATGTGGATAATGTGGTGGTAGTACCCCAGGATGCAGATCAACTGAAGGAGTACAAGAAGGAAATGGCGAAGGCAAAGTGGTTGATCTTGGATGGAGCCTAGGACCATATAGTGTCACATGTGGTAGACAAAGGAATAACCAAGGAAATGTGAGATGCTCTCGCCTAGCTATATCAGAACACTTCCAAGCACCGAAATATGTTTCTGTAGGAAAGGCGGAGAAGCATCAGGATGATGAAGGTTGAAGGCATAAACGCCTTTGTCACCAGGATTCAAGAGGTCCGAGATCAACTTGCAGTTGTTGGGGAGGCACCTCAACTATCAGAGCTTGTACGTTTGGCATTGGACAATGTCTCAGAGGAGTGGCAAGTGTTTGTCCAAAGTATCTTGGGCAGCGACACATTTTGCCTATATGGGACAGGATGTGGCAAGCATAGTTTTAAAACCGGAACCAGTGACCGAACTGGTCCACCTAAAAACCGGGTTTCAAATTGGAACCAATGAAACTGGGATTCGTTAGATCTCAATGAATCGGTTTAAAAAACACATGAAATGATTAATATTTAATGAAAAAACTATTTTTAAGATTTAAAACCATGATTCCAAACCAATAGACACAAAATATGCAAATTTTGCTCATATATATACTATGTAAAGGTGAATATATCAAAATGACACCAAGTGCAATACATATCAACAACAAAATATATAATCAATGAGGCTCTAAATGGCCTCTAGAGTGCAAAAACAAAGCTAGAGAAGGGAAGCAGAGGCAGAGAGGGGCATGGACAATGAAGTTGGAGGAAGAATTTCCAGATCCAGTGAGTACTTTGTAGAGAGGCCAAGATTTTGTCTAGGAGGCTGCGCAGAAGTCTCAAAAGACAATTCAATTTTGCTGAGGTGAAGCTGGTTTTTAGTTCCAGAGGCTGGAAAGCATTTCCAAAGTGCCGCAGAGATAGTTTCCTAGTCAGCAATAGACAAGACGACTTGATTTGCAGTTGTTCCAGGTTCAGCATGTAGCAAACTGCGTAGGGGTGATGCAGAAGCCGCGCAAGGTAAGGTTGGACGACTTTCTTTTTAGGGGCAGTCAAGTGTCGGGATTGCATGGAGTGAGGGTAATTTCCTCAGATAATTTTGCCAGTATTTTCTTCGCATGATTGCTAGTTTTCGGCATCCAGATTGTACTCAGATTATTTCACTGTTGCTTAATAATTAAAACCCTCAGCTGTTGCACCGGTTTTCCCAATTTGGGATTTTCTGGGAACAATTGTCCAAAAATAACCATGTCAAATTTTTGTATGTGCCAGTATTCTCTCAGATTCCAGTTTATCTTCTGCATAATTTACTTTGGTGAAAATTGTAGTTGTGAATTATTTGTTGTTTATGTGGGCAAATAAACTGTTAATTAATTTACAGTTAGAAAAATAATTTACAGTTGCTGCAATAGTTAAAAATTTCACAGGTGGAAGGTTTCATGAACATAGGGAAAGGAGGCCAATTTGCAATAGAAGTGGTCAAGTGGTAGCATAGTTCGTGGGTTTGGCAGAACATTGGGAGTTGTTAGGATGCACACAAAGAAAGAAATGTGCGTGGGTGCTGGAAGTTGGGGTTGCTAGCTAGCATAGGTAGACGTGGCAAGATTAGGCCACAAGTCTGTGGGGGTGCGACAGTGATCGTGTTGTGGGAAGGCCGCGAGGCAAGCGACATGTTAGAAGTGCGGGTTGCAGGGTGTGGTGCTGGCAGATCACAAGGAGCAATGTAGGGATTGTTGCCAGAGGTCGGGCATAGTAGCAGGGTCAAGTTGGTTAGCTCGACTAGTTGTGGAAGACAATTGGTAGGTGTTAGGGTAGTGTGAACTAGGAGACGGTTTGAAGCATGGAAAGGAATTATTGGGCTAGCTAGCATAGCAGAGACAACATGGGTACCTCAAGGCTGAGCTATGAGTGCAAGTGCAAACGCTAGTTGATCGTGGATAGCAACAGGGATCGCAAGGGTTCGTAGCGTGTTGGCTAAGTGCGAGTTGAGTGTGTAACGACGAGTAATCAAGGACAGTAGAATGATTATAGAGAATTGTGCTAAGGGTGCTATAAGGTGACCACTGACAACGCAGAGGACCATGCTGCGGTGGGCATGATTGAGTAGCTACAAGATGCATTGACCAACAAGGGGTTGTAGGTGGAGTTATTAAACATGATACATAGTTGTTGGGCAGAGAATTTGCGACGACAAGCACGAGCCAATAGTGGTTGGAAAAGCTGGTAATAGCCAATAGGGCCAACCAATAGAGGTCGTATGAAGTCGACGAGTTTACTAGGTTTGTCAGCAAGATTTGCAGAGGTCAACCCACAAGGGGAGACAAGGAAACCATACTTGTGGAGGGTTTCGTAGCAAATCAATTTTTGGTGGGTGTCTCAAAGGATCATGATAGATCCACAAGGAAGATCTTTTCAAATCTATAAACCACCAATTTTCTTGTGGGTGATAGAAGAACATAGCAAAGGGGCCACAGGGAGAGGAGCATGGGGGTTGTTTGACAACTTGACGAACTCCGATTTGCATGTGGAGTTTTGTGTTGAAGGAGGTGCTATGGGTGTTAGCTCTTAGGCGAGTTTTCTTTCAGTCTTTATGATAGATAAGGGATTTGGTTTAGTGTTTTAGAATGGTTAGAGACTGATGATACCCATTGAATCTAGCTCAGATGATGGCAACATCATTGGATTTGGAGAGAGCAACTTGTATATGCTAAAGGGCTAGCCTATTCGAGCAATGGAAAGAAGCAAAATAACGATAGAGAGAAACGAGCATAAAGGTCTGAAGGTTGAGCAATTTAGAGAGAGTCAACCTCCAGGTTCAGGTGGGGAGGAACCACCAACAAATCCTTCCAAGTCTGTCAAGAAGGTCTCTTGGTATGAGATGACCTTACAAGATGTTCAGGAGTGGGACGCTTCTAGGAATGAGTCCAAAGGGAGCAGGTCTTATATGATTATTGCGAATTGGGTGGCCGAGAAGGCTTCTAGTTCAAAAGGAATAATCATAGTAGCAAATGTAGTGAGTGTTGATGATTGTAGCTTGGGTAGGTACTTTTGCACAAGCCTAAGTGTGTATCTAGTGTGTGGAGGTCACCCAAAGTATCCTTAGGACACTTGCTTAAGTGCCAGTTAGTTGCGATTGTAATTTAGCCTAAGTCTAACTTAGGAAAAACACATAATTAATTATGTTGGCTGTTGAGCTAACATAGCAAAAACAAAACAAACATAACAAAAACACACACATTATAATTATAGCAAAAACACACACTTTAATGATTATGTTTTAATTTGATCTGTTGATCTCAAGTGATGCGAGATCTAATCTCAGTTGACAATCACTTTGGAGATTGGGGTTAGAGATTTAGCTCAATGTAAAGTTATAAAAGCAAGGCTAAGGAGAGGAGAAAGACACACCATACAATGGATACTCAAGTGTAGAGTGTGATACTCAAGTGCATCAGATTCGAGGAAGGTGTAGTGGTGCAACATAGGAGATCTAGATCAACCAAGCAAATCTAGGACAAATCTACGATTCAATCAATTGGATTAGATCCAGGTTATGTTGTAACGATAATTTTCTTAGTTGGGCCATTATCCTAAGACGAGAACCCAAGAAGGTTCTGATTTAATGAAGAATCAATTTGACTGGGCATGATTTGTATGTGTCACATGTGATTGAGATTGTTTGTAACTTCTGCTTTTGCTGAATAATCATGTTAAGGAGCTAGTTGTCCATTTCTTTAGTAGATCTATGATAAATCTGCTAAGAACTAATTGTCGGTTTCTAGGTTTGGGAAATTAACAACAATGCTATGGATATTGGCTTTGTTCTTGGTGTAGACTAGATTTGATTTTGTAATCTACATCCCTTTCTTGGAATGGCAATGTGACATGTGTTTGTTTCTAGGCATGATTTTTGATGCTTTTGGTTCATTGGATATCCTCTTTATTAATGAGATTCATGCAAGCCCTAGGGTTTTTTTGAGCATTCTTAGTCATGATTGGTTTTCATCACATAGGAAACCTATAGTACAAGTGGTGTTAGAATATTGGGTGGCATAACATATTTGACAAGGTATTCTCCTTGCAGTAGGGATTCTATGGTATCTTTAGATGAGTTTGCTAGATTCATGTGGATTCTGGTGACTGACTCAAACCTTCTCTGTCGAGACATTTACATTACAGTAGTGTGCTACTTCCCTTCAATGTCTTTTCACTTTTCCATTCATAGTTATTTTGCTGGGGACCCTTACATGGATTTGTAAGTCGACATCATGTGGTACTTTAATGTGGGTGAGGTCATTCCTCTAAGGGAATATTTCACAAAGTCCAAAGTACATTCCTCATTCCTATTGTTCATCAAAGTCCATTACTTTGGTTAGTCACTCTGGATGAGTTTGTGGTTGATTTGTAGGGGTTTTAGATCTTTTAGATTCTGTGGGTATTTGATGGACTTTGACTGGAATCATTTAGATACTCAGTTGATGCATTCAATCACCCCTTACATACTAGGTAGTAGTTGAATAGGATCACATGGGACGACATATACATATAGTATACACAAATTACTTGGACAGATCCATTGGGTGAGTTAATCTTGTATATGATGTAATATTCCTAATGGAAATTTACAATGATAAACAAAGCAAACATAGAAAAAACACACACATAAAATTACACCACATTAAACACCCAGAAAATGCCAAAATCTACGGTGAGCTGAGCCTTTAATTAAGATAAATGTTGGGTACAAGATAAGATCAGAATGCATGCACCTGGGCTTGCTCAACGCAAGCTAACAATGCCTAGGTGATGAAATCCGCTGCTCGTACACAAGTGTGGCTATCTCCAACCAAGATCTACAACATCCCTCTTAAATGTGCATTGCTGGTTGCAAGAAATGGCTGCTAGGGCCTTCTTCGGTGCTCAGAAAATTCGGGGAAATTTACCTCGGGCTCTCCACCAATAACCCACAAAAGCCCACGAAGGAATGAGCTAAATGTTGACCTCAAAAATTTGGCCCAATTTCCCCTAGCTCCTCCAACTGCTTGCTGAGTTGGGATCCGTGTTTGACCCCTCAAATCTGCCTAGAAAATTCTGCCGAACTATTTTTGAGATCCTTGTCAAAAACCTAGAAAACCCAGCAAAGGTTTGTTCTAGTTTTGATGCTCCAAAATTGACCCCAAATGCTTGGCCCTCCTCCACAAGTAGAAAAAGTAAGCTGCAGTAGATGTTGTGTTTGCCGCTCCACGAAAATGCTGGAAAATCCCCCACAATCCCCTACAATCCAACTCCAAATAGCCCCAGCTCTTCAAACCCCTTCGCAAGCTACCGCACAAGTTGCATCAACAAAGGACTGCGCAATCCATGGACAGAATGACGCATGTGCTCCTCTAGGAATTCAAATGGTTGTTGGGTGATGCTTTCTATCCCTGCAAGTCTCCCACTTGTGCCAGAAAATTGACCAAAGAGTGCCCAACAACAATACAACCCATCACTCTGGCTCTTCTCTCCTCCAATCACTGCGTGGCTCCCTGAATTGCATCCTAGCTAACTCAGAATTTGTGCTACCTGCCTATTCTTCCTTCCAACTACAAAAATGAGTAGAATTTTCCTCCGTAGGGTGGCACTCGTGGTCCACTGAAGAAGTGGGTGAGATTTCCCCTTGGAAACCTTTGGTGGTAAACAACACATGTGACTCAGCTGAACCACTTGAGAAACAAAGTGTAAAATGTCAAATGATCAAAAGTGTTGAATGATGCTACCTTCCTCTTATTTATAATTGTTGCTCTCTTCCTTCACGTGGGCCCCTTCACCAAGTAATTTGAGCTCCCTCCTTAGCCATTCGAATTTCTCCATCAAGGGGGTGCGCATTTCATCATGGGGTGGTCCCCACATCCCACTATGTGATTAATCTTCCCTTTGTCTAATGTTTGGGGCCTCCATTACCACACAACATTAAATTAATTAATGTCCTCCCACTTTTCCTAGGTTTGTATCCAAAATTTTCCCCATCCATAATTTACAAAAATTGAGAAAGGCACTTAGGAGATTTTTATTGGAAGGGATATTATAGTCCTCCCTGCCAAAAATTGCTTGTCCTCAAGCAATGCCTGAACAAGCATCCTCTCTAGTTGTTGCTCTCTGCTGTCACTGCAAAATGTTCCAGGGTCCTAGATGCGCCACTGAATCGTCCCTGACCTCTACACTGTCCTGACATGAAAGAATCCCTCAATACTAGGATCCCAAGCCATCCATTCCAACATGAAGCTCCCCTTGCTCCACTCATTATCTTGCTCGGTATAAGTACTAGAAGTTTCCTGCGTACCATCAATGAGTAGGGGATCATGATAATGTAGCACTATGCCCAACTCGTGAAGCTGTCCTACCACATAGGCCATCCCATGCACTCCAAGAGTATACTCTCAAAGATACCACCCAATCCGTGTACAAATAGCGTCTCCCTTACGTGAGCTTCCCCTGATATCATCTTGTTGGCCCACCTTCCATGCTAATGAAGTCCCCCACTCCATCAGTGACTTGCTAAAGCCCAATGGAAGATTTGCATGATCTCCCCCTGTAGTAGCCAACTCATCCCTAAAGGTTTTTGAGTTATGAAGAGTTGTGATGCTCAGGTCCCCCTCTAATCTCAGAGTGGTGCAGCCATGTTGACACTGCGCTACTCTGACTATGACATACTCCCCATCGTGCACGAACTGTATCCTCCTCTCCTGAGGCATAGTGGCAAAAAATCTGCTAGAGCCAAGCTCATCCTACCCAGACATCTCCATGATGGCAATATCTACCCCTCCACTTCCAATCTCGACCCTGAGCAACAACAGGATAAGTCTGCCTTCGCAATGCAGTGGAGGTCTTAGTGATCCCCCATGTGTCAAACCCAAGGTGAAGTGGATCACCCTCTGCCATGACCCTGCTCATCACAAAGAGGTGTGATCCACCCGCCAACCGGATCCCTGGATCACCCAACCATATTGGGAGCTCATAACTCCCACTCCTCATGGGTTGTCACTGTGTAGCGCTGCTACCTACTAGAACCCATTTGGCCCTCATCTATGATCCCTGTATGTATCCCATGGGTGGACCCCAAGTATAAGGAGTTTGTCCCACACAAGCCAACCTGCCCTGCTCCTACCAGACCACGCAGTGAAATTTGCTATCCCAACTCCTGATGATACACCTAGATATTGCTCAGATTCTGGGTGCCCTCCTTTAGACGAAGTCTACCATCCATCGCCCCTCAGGCTCTTGTGACACCTCAGACTGTCTTGCTAGAAGTGCATCATGCAGTTCCCTCGCAATTGACTCCCCATGTGTGAGCCTAGGAGTATGACCTATGCTACCTTGACAATAAACCATGTCATCCTTAAGACTGTACTCGTCAGCCCGTGCCTCCACCAAACGTCTCAACTAGAGAGTCATGGGTGGGTAGGATTAAGAGTCTAGATGGGTATTGAAGAATAACCCTATGGATGCCCCTCTCTGCCTCAGATCTGTTGATAAACCAGTCGAAGACTTGTCTCTGCTGAACATGGAGTCCTTAGGAGCTCAACCGCATCCTTGTCGATCTCGGGTGAGCTACACCTAACGGTATACCTAATGTCCCTGTCCACAAGTCTCATTGGAGGAAACGCTCCAAGGGCTTGCTGTGTCGTACCATATGCCACTGCATAGCACCAAGTACCACCACACTCCTCGACATGCCATTGTATGCCACAACTTGTCCCTGTACACCACAAGATATCCCTGATTATCGCTATACCACCTTGTACCATCCCGTGCCTTGTCTGTGTCAAGGCACCAGTCACTCCCCGCGTGTACACAATTTGATGTAAGACACTCCTACTCCAAAACACAATCCAACACACTATGGTACACCACCATGCATCTCCATGTCCACCTATAGACACTGCTCAATGCTAGATGCTCCTACACATCCTTGGATGTGATGGCCTAGAGCTGTGTCTCTATTGTCAGCCCACACCTAATCGATATCATCACCTCCACCGTTGCATCACTATACTCGCCGATGAATGGATCTTCTCTCCAAATCCTCCTTGAGGGATCCAAGAAGTGAAGCTCCCTATTTGTTAGTAGTGATGCCACCACTACTATGCTCCTTTGCATCCTCTGTGCCCCACACAAATGTGAAGAATCCCCAACTCCATACAAGGCATTGTCTAGTGGCTTGCCAATGGCACCTCCTTTGACAAACTCCTGCTAGAGTATTCTGATCACCCCATAATCCCGTGTACAATCGTCATACCAAGACAACCTAAGGAGTTTGTCCATAAATTGGTTGGCCACTAGTGTTGACTGAAACTCCCCTAGTTAATGTGCACGCTCAACTGCTAGGTCAACTGTACCATCCAGTTCGTATTCAACCGACATACCTGGGAAATGATAGGTAGTCCCACCTGGATCCCAATGCCATTCTGGGCTTTCGATATCCCTAGTGCCTGGAAGCTCCTGCTGAGCTACACCCAGGTCCACCACCATCTCCATAGCCCACTCCACTGGGTACCAACTTTGAATCTCTCGCCATTCAACCCCAAGAGAGGGATCTAATGGACGAACTCCCGCACATAGAACAACCCCAACATGTGGATGCTGCACCCTGTGCAACTTTGATTGACTCATCCCGCTATCTAGGTTAACACATGAGATTAGACTAGGTAGCTTCGTCTCTCTCTTTCTCCAATGGGATAAGGTGACCCAACAATGCTGCTAGCCCTGTCTATGTTTGCATGAAGAGGGCAGCTCCCACTCTCCAATGTGCCCTCTAACTATACCATTATGGAATCCAATCGTTACCCAATGTGAGCTGGCTGGGCCGCTGACTTGGCACAAACCACTGTCATGCCCTCTAGCTCCTCGTTCTGCAGTAGAATAACCTCTCATATTGATGTGGCCTTCCTTTTTAATGCTAGAAGGTTGACCTGAACCGATGGCATTCCTGTGTGCGTCCATTGTCCAACACCTTTGTATCTCCTGGCGCCTCATCAAGGGTGGATATGTCTCTTGGCACCTCACCCATCTGTTGTGTGCTTCTATAACCCAAAAGCTCAAACACGACCTCGGTCACCACCTCAACGGATGACACCATTGGGGTATGCTTTACTCTCTCCATTAAGATGTCAATCGACACGGTCAAGGAAATCTCCAACACGGGTTACCTTTGTGCCATACTAGGTGTATCTACTTGCTCCCCACAATCCTGTGTAGATGGCTGCACCCTCGCAGCATTTGCAACTCTAGTGCCCCTTCTGTAAGAAAGAGGATAGATCTGGTCCGACACCTTCATCAGTTGGGTCAAGAATTCGCACATATTAAATCCCCCTTGAGCCATGGGTCATTTATGGTTAAACCCGTCACTGTGTATACATGCATAAATCTTCCCTGATCTAGTTGGCTACCCCACAACTGGCCTAGATCATGGCTCTGATACCATTGTAATATTCCTAATGGAAATTTACAATGATAAACAAAGCAAACATAGCAAAAACACGCACATAAAATTACACCACATTAAACACCCAGAAAATGCTAAAATCTGTGTTGAGCTGAGCCATTTTATTAAGATAAATGTTGGGTACAAGATAAGATCAGAATGCATGGACCTAGGCATGCTCAAGGCAAGCTAACAATGCCCAGGTGATGAAATCAGTTGCTCGTACACAAGTGTGGCTGTCCCCAACAAAGCTCTACGCTGTCTCTCTGAAATGTTCACTGTTGGCTGCAAGAAATGGCTACTAGGGCCTCCTTTGGTGCTCAAAAATTTCTGCTAAATTAACCCTGGGCTCTCCACCAATAACCCACAAAGGAATTGGCTAAATGTTGACCTCGAAATTTTGGCCCAATTTCCTTTAGCTCCTCCAGTTGCTGGCTGAGTTGGGATCCCTGTGTGACCCCTCACATCTGCCCAGAAAATTCTGCCAAATTATTTCTGAGATCCTTGTCAAAAACCCAGAAAAACCTAGAAAGGGTTTGTTCTAGTTTTGATGCTCCAAAATTGACTCCAAATGCTTTGCCCTCCTCCATAAGCAAAAAATGAAACCTGCAGCAGATGCTGTGTTTGCTGCTCCTCGAAAATGCTGGAAAATCCCCCACAATCCCCTCCAATCCAACTCCAAATAGTCCCAACTCCTCAAACCCCTTTGCAAGCTACCCCACAAGTTGCGTCAACAAAAGACTGCGCAGTCCATGGACAGAATGATGCAGACCCTCCTCCAGGAATTCAAATGGTTGTTGGGTGATGCGTTCTATCCCTGCAAATCTCCCTCCTATGCCAGAAAATTGATCAAAGAGTGCCCCAGCAACAATACAACCCCTCACTCTGGCTCTTCTCTCCTCCAATCACTGCGTGGCTCCCTGAACTGTGTCCCAGCTAACTCATAATTCGTGCTGCCTGCGTGGTCTTCCTTCCAACTCCAAAAATGAGTGAATTTTCCTCCCTATGGTCGTACTCATGGTCCACCGAAGAAGAGAGTGAGATTTCCCCTTGGAAACCTCTGGTCCTAAACAACACCTGTGACTCAGCGGAACAACTTGAGCAGCAAAGTGTAATATGTCAAATGTTCAAAAGTGCTGAATGATGCTGCTTTCCTCTTATTTATAATTGCTACTCTCTTCCTTCACATGGGCCCCTTCAGCAAACAATTCGAGCTCCCTCCTTAGCCATTCGAATTTGTCCATCAAGCGGGTGCGTATTTCATCATGGGTTGGTCCCCACATCCCACTATGTGATTAATCTTCCCTTTGTCTAATGTTTGAACTTTGGGGCCTCCATTACCGCATACCATTAGATTAATTAATGTCCACCTGCTTTTCCTAGGTCTGTATCCAAAATTTTCCCCATCCATAATTTACAAAAATTGAGAAAGACACTTAGCAGATTTTTCTTGGAAGGGATATTAAATATAATCCTTTATGCGTCATTTCATGGAGTTGAGAGATGGACTTATTGTTTGACCTTCATAAACTCCTCATCTTCAAAGTGTGTTCATGTAGACTTCTGTTGGAGGCAGAGCACTAGATCGCCCAGTTAGATAATATTTAGCTGCTATGCCATCTATCAAAGGTTTAGACTGAGTAGCATTTCATTTTTGCCGCTTCCTTTACTATGAGATTCAAGGGTGGTTTCACTATTTATTTACAAATTCATGCATAGGTTCCCATTTATTTTGTTACCTTAATTAGCGATGCTCAGCTCTTTACATGCAGGAGGCCCTCATATTCTACTGCTAGATTTCTTGACCATTCCCTGTAATAGCCTCCTGTTAGATGATCATTCTTGGTGCTCCCATCAACTGAGGCTACTAAGAGACAGATTATTAGTAGTACACTCCACCTTTAGATCAGCGTGAGCTCAGGGCAATACTCCGACTTCTCAGTGACCCTACGGACTTGGCCGTTCTATATCCGACGCTAGCAGCTAGGAGATATCACTCAAACCTTAGTGAAGGGTGGCTTTGCCCAGACAGCAGCATTGTGCTTATTCCAATTTATCTTCGACCTCCTCTTCTAGACAACATTTCTCCCAATCTTCCTCCATTTGGCCTCATATGTTAGGAGAGCGAGTGTTAGTGTATCCTGTTTTGATCTCATTCTTTGTATTCCAGATTCTTCATTCCAATAAACACAGTCCAGAAACAATAAAATAAACCCTTTGTTCCATGAAATTTTTTCATTGTGGTGAGTTCACTGCTCATGAAAAACTTAAAAAGTTCAAATAAATAATGAAAGCCCTGCTTAATCATGTTATAGGGCTATATAATGATTCTAAGTCACTGGATACACCCCTAGGGGGTCCTGTGTCACGAATGCCATGTGCTGGTCATGGATTTGTGATCACGTGTCAGACATGAGTTTCAGGACACATGCCAAACTCATCTCCGATGAACAGTACACATGCCAAACTTGTGTCCAACATGTGCCCTACACATGTACCATGTTTAGGGTACATTTCGTCAAAAAAGGTGTCCTGTTGGTCTAAAAGAGGTGACACGTATTTTCTTTTCACTAATCTCACTCAGCAGGTTGGAATATCAAAGGGTTTTGGAGTGCAATTGAGGGTTTTAGTGCAGCATTGAAGGGAGTCCAAGTGCTGGGCAAGATGATTTATCCACCAGTCTTTAAGTTTTTTTTCTACAGCTGTCCATTTTCTTCCTCATATCACAAAAATCATGGCTCAATTAGCGAGGGAAGCTGGGATTGGTCAAATGAAAGGGAGGAATGAAGCTTTTGAGGTTGTTCCCCCATTAGCCTCTACTAGTGTTCCATCTGTTGGAGGTGGGACAGCAAATGCAGCTTCAAATGCTTAAGAAACATTGTCGTAGCAAGGCAACAGGCTCAAGAGCAGAAGTATCCATTGTGGAGGGACGTTATAAGACATCGAGGGGTCACTTTTGATGATGGTGATCCTCTTGAGAGGTCATCCTCCACACCAGCAGATGCTCCAATTAGATTGGAGATAGAGGAGGATGGAGGAGAGAGCAGTGGCAGTGATGCTGATTTTGACATGGAGGAAGTTGACTAATAGTCATGAGCTATGATATTTTTCCATTTATGGTTCTAGTAGCTAACCTATTTTATATTTTCCATTTGCATTCCCATCTATAGTAGCAGTGACTCAGTATCTATGTAATTACTTAATGAGAAAACTGCAGTTTATGGTTCCAATTTCCAGTGCGTTTGTGATTTGATCATCATTGGTGTAGTACTAGCAAGTACTAAATAGTAACTAGATGTATGAATGAAGTTGTATCATAATCATGTAAATGTTTTAGTTTCTAAATTCTAACAATATTTGGATCTTTATATATATATATATAGATAGATAGATAGATATAGTCTTCTAAGTTCTGTGTCCTTTTTCCGGGGTCACTGTGTCTCATGTTGACCATATTTTCATGTCCTCCTGTCCTGTCCATGCCAACTGATCATTTGCCATGGGTTAATAATATAGACACATTATTTTGTCCATATTTAAACATCATGATTGAAGACATTCTAGTCAAATATTGGAAATAGTACAATGTCAAACTCTGAAAGGATTCTTTTGCAGGCTTGAAAATACTTTGAATTATGGACTGGAAAGAGTTTGGGCGATTGGATATATGAAGAGTTCAAACAGGTCAGCATTTTTTGTTTTGTGAAATTAGCATTTTTGTTATCTTTCAAGATGCCAATCAAACTGTACTGTGTATAAAGATTTAGTCTTAAAACCGATTACTTCAAAAATCAGATGTGTCATTTCCTAGGTTGGATCATTTTTACTTCCATGTAACAAATATTATATATATGTCAGGCTTGTACCAAATACTTAATTGATGGCTAGTGAGTTAGATTGTAGTTTTTGTAATCACAAAGAATGTGTGCACTGTTAAGTGCTTAGTATTAGAATGCTGTGTAGTTATTGGACTTACATACTAATATTTTATTTGTTCTACATGTCAATCAAATGGGTTAAAATTAGCAAGTATTCATGTTTACAGTTATTCTTCCCCCTCTTGTTTGCATTTTAATCAAATTGAAAGGTGGTCTTTTGGGTTGATTTTTCTTTGATTTCAATTTAACTAACATTTATTGGTTGGATTTTGTTAGGGTTGCCATTGGATATGATGAAGGTGCAATCATGATAAAGATTGGTCGAGAGGAGCCAGTTGCCAGTCTGGATAGTAGTGGTAAAATTATATGGGCAAAAATGCTGAAATACAGACAGTAAACATCAAAGCTGTTGGAGGAGATTTCGAGGTATCTTAGCTATTTGATATACACATGAATTGGAAAATTTTGGTTGGTCTATATTAAAGCATATGCCAACTGAATTGGGATTGCTTCATGGCTCTTTTACAGGTAACAGATGGTGAGAGGTTGCATCTAGCTGTTAAGGAGTTGGGAAGCTGTGATTTATATCCACAAGTAAGAGGATGCTTACACCATTGTTGGCCTTTATTCATTCAGAGGGTTGGAATTATCTTTTATTATATAGTTACAGTTTAGTAGTGGTGGAATATTGTTAAAATTACTTTCTAATGATTCTTTGCAAGATATTGAATTTCAAAATATTTAAATTAGAGCGCTTCAAGTGGTTGTTAGTTGCAAGACATATTTTTTTGTCCTTCTGTTATCTTGTGCTGATTTTCATGGCAAATGAACTTCAAAATGTGGAAGTGTTTTCTACATCTGGGCTAATTAAGAGATAGGATATAGTAATTGGAAAAGAGTACTCAATGAGGTGGTTTAAAGTCCTTAAAACATGACTATAATTATTTGGTGGTGGATTACAGTGTTAACATAGTGTATGAGAAACCTGGGTTCATTCCCATATTTCAATTTTAAGTTAGTTCTGTTGTTTTTAACTTATTACATGCTATCTCTCCATCAAATGGTTTTTATTGAAAACACAGCTAAAAGCTAATATTGTCCATAGCAGTTAACATGAAATGGTAATTACTTCCATGGTTTAGGGTGGGTGCTAGCCACATAGTATGGATGTCAGTTGCCACTGCCAGTTGTTTGGCAAAAGATCATAGTTGAATGCTAGATCCATGTAACATGTGTAACAATTTTTTTAAATCACACTACAAATATATTCAGAACTTGTGAAATATTATATTGTTGCCTAATTACTTTATAATTCAATTCCTAGGTTATTTGACCTTAGCAATTCACTGTTGGAGGACATGATTGGCTCATGTTTTTTATAACCAGCTAAACCATGTCTCGTAGGACTTTGATCCTTTAGTAGTATGTGAAACATTAATGATGAATGGTCATTCATTGTGAACAGAACTTGATGTAATGATGGTGTCAATATGTCTTTCTACACAACTTCTGATTCAAGGGCATTGCTGATATTGTTTATAGTGGTATTGAATGAAGTAGATCTTAATTGGCCAAGCATGGAGTAGCCAGTTTAGATAGCATATATTGCCATTCATTTGCTTATAACGATTTTCCACCATGGATTCTAATTCAAAAATAGAGGCATGACATTGGAATTGAGTAAATTGTTAACCTTGTTGGTATCCAAGCAAGATAACAACCTTTGACATCTAAGAAACCAAATTCGTCCTAAACCTTTTGCGTGTCCCAAATTGGTAGAATCAAACACGATTCGGTGGGACGCGTGTCCTCCGATCATGTCCGGTTGTGTCTTGTCATGTCCGGGGAACGAGTCCATCGTGTCCCTATTCTGGGACACATGTCCCTTGATTTGATGTCCCATAAAGGCTGGTTTTTGGTCATTTCTCCCTCACTTTTCTTTGTCTCTCTAGCTGTGGGTGTGTGGGAGCGAATAGAAAAGGGTCTGGGAGCATTTTGGAGGTGATTCGTCTTATTTACAGGCAGAGGGATGAGTGGTTGAAGGGAAAGACATAGATGTGGGATGTCTTCACTAATAATATAGGTTTGGACAACAGTGTCGAGATGTCCTTGGCCAACGTGGATCTTAATGAGCCATTGCTAGGGCCAGTCACTTTTGGTGATGGTGATACTGTTGAGGGGTCATCCTCCACACTAGTGTTGATAATATCAACAATATTCAAAAATATCGCGATATTTTCTGCAAAACGATATATCGCTGAGAAAATATCTCGATATTTTCTGTTTTGAAAATATTGCGGTATTTTCAAAATATTTTGAAAATATCGGCAAAATATCGCCTATTTTGAAAATATTGGCTATGCTTAAAAATTTGAAAAAAATGATTTTTTATGCTTACTGATATTTGCTGATATTTTCGCCGATATTGCTGATAAGATGTTTTCTGGACCCTCGCCGATATTTTTCCGATACCAATATTATCAACACTGCTCCACACTAGCAGATGCACATATTACAATGGATACAGAGGAGGAGGATGTAGCAAAGGAGAGCAGTGGTGACCATGATGATGACAGTGATGCTGATTTTGATGATGATGATGATGATGATGATGATGATGATGATTGATGACTCATGAGCTACCTACTGCCTTGGGGCTTGTAGTTGTTTTGTATTTGCTATTTCTATTTGCCATTGGCATTGCTACTACCTATGTAACAAATTTTGATTTTGATGACTTAATGAGAAAACTGCAGTTTCTTGTCTTTCTCCTATTGGATCATTGATGAATCTGTCACAATTGTATTTGTATGCATAATGTTACTTTGTAAAACTTACATCTAGATGAAGATCTATGTTTGAATCAATGAATATGTATCATGAATGAGAATTTGTGTAAGTCATATCTAATTTTTAATATATATATATCTATAT
>APFE030598950.1:59030-78999 GCA_000404065.3 Pinus taeda
TACCTCTTTTTTTATTGTCCTTCTTGAGCTTAGGACAATCTCTTTTGTAATGCCCATATTCTTGACATCCATATCATTGAATCTTAGCCATGTTCATTTTCTTTTTCTGAGGATCAAATTTCCCATATTTTACTCTTCTCCTTGTCATAGCAACATATACTTGATTTTGATCACCTGATCCCACATCAGTTTTAGCCTGCAATTTGGTTTCTTCAATCTCGCATAGTGAACATAGATCCTGGAATGGAGCAACTTCTTTCTTCCCATAAATACTTGAAGTAAAGTTACCCCATTCCTCTGGTAGTGCATTTAGTACTATAGTGGTCATCTCCTTGTTAGACATTACTTCTCCCAGATCTTGAAGTTGATCCCTTATTTCGGATATCCTCATAAATTATGAGGCTATCCCTTCTTTTGATATCTTTAGCTTGTAGAATTCTTGCCTTAGAGAGATGACTTCTCTTGTAGTTATTATAGAAAATAACTTTGCCAATTTGTCATATATTTCTTTTGAGGTGTCGAGTTTGGATACATATGGAATGAGGGGATCCTTGATGGATTCTATAAGAATCCTTTGAGCCCTCACTTGCCCTTTCATAAACTTTGCAAGTGTTTGAACATCTTCTTTCGTTGGTTTAGTGATAGATCCTTTGACATGATCCATAACCTCATTTTCAATGAGATTCAGATTTGTCCTCTTCTTCCATGCAAGATAGTTTGAAGCCCCAACCAATTTGTTGATATCCTTGCAAAAAGACATTTTGACAGATTTAGACATAAATATACTTGTGAAAAATGCTTCTCTATAGATGATAGAGAACTTTTCCTTGATGAAGAAAGATCTCTTCAAGAGTGATCCTTGACTTCACAAAGAAGGAGATCACTTTAGATCCTTTGATGGAGATGTCCTTGTTGATTATGATCAATGATGACTTCTTGATGCTTCTTGGATGATCTTCGATATAAAATTGCCTTTAGAACTTCTAAAGATGATGGCAACGTCCTTGATCTTGCTTCTCTAGTAAGAAACTTGATGTATAAGTCCTTCAACTTGAGTAGCGTCTTTGTGGTCTCTTGAGATGACTTGAGGATTCCAAGACTCCTTGATGGTGCAGAGTTTCTTTTTCGATCTAGGGTTTTGATACTTCTTTGTAGATCTTGACTTCAAGATGATCCTCTTATATTTACTTTGATGTCTTTCTCGAGATTTGATCCTTGAGTGTCCCTTGATAAGATGCAACAATGGTATGTTCTATGCTTTAGCACAATTTACTTCAATCTTCTTTATCAACCCAATGACAATTTCCAATTATATCTAGTAGCAATCACATTAAATTAAACACATTGATAGGTAATGCAAATAGAACATAAAAACATGCGCATAAGAGAAGCCAAGACAAGAGGACACAAGATATGGCAGATGCCAGGGAAAAACCCTAATGTGGGGAACCCTTTATTCAAATATTCTTATTATTATTCAATAGTTCAATAGAGAAAGAGAGTACAAATATCAAATTAACTTGCCCAAAACAATCCTATCAAATCAATAGTCAACATCAGTCAACTGCATCCCTAACTAGGAAGTCAACGCTGGTCAAAGCAACACCAAAATGTCCTCCAAGCAGCTCAGTCAATAATAGTCCAATTTGGCCTTCCAACAGGGTCAAAGTAAGCCCAAAACGGTTTGGTCATCCTAGTCAAAGGAGAGAGAGAAAACACTGTTGCAATTTATGCGGTCAAATTTGAAATCAACCCTAGTCAAACTGTCCCAATCAACTCGATTTTTGTGCCAATGAATGCGACCTCCAAAAATTGAAATTATGCCCTCAAGATTGTAGTCAATGAAGGTAACAATCCCAGAATTCGTCCTGTTGCCACACGTACGAAGTAGAGAGAAGTTGCCTCCAAGCTGTACAGACCAATCAAGAGAGGAGAGAGAGATATGTGATGAGATGAGTGATGTCCATATGAGGAGAGAGGTCACTCCTATTTATTCACTTCGTTGAGGGTGACGAGACACATCTTTTGGGCTTCATGAGCCTACATTTGACTAAGGCCGACCTTGACAATTTGTGCATGAGAGAGAATAAATTCAAAATTTCATTTTTGCTTGTCAAAATGAGATGATATTTATACCAAAATTGGACCTCTCAAACAGAGGAATCCAATGCAATAATCATTTCCATCGTATGAGATGTCCTAAGGTGGAATTTGGCCCTAGTTGCCAATTTTAACACTCTCTCAACTAGGGAGAATTCCACCTGCCAATCTATTTGTCATCATGCCATCCTGTACCATCCCTGTCATCACTGCCTTGCTCTGCTCTGCTTTGTTGAACCATGAAGTAATATTGAAGAAGTGATCGAGAGTGAGTCCTAAAATTATACCACTCTTCACTGACAAAAGCTAGCCCTTGATCCCAGATCAAGTTTTAGAACACCAAGCATCCTAGTCATAGGGAGTACGACAGTACACGATGCGTCCATCGGTAGTGCTATTGTCCCTAACCATCTTTTCCCAACTAATTGGCCAGATGAGAGGTACTTCCCATGAGTCATAGACTCCATGGGTAGGATGTGTGCTGGGGCATCAACAAGAGAAGGGGAACCACTCATCCTGTGCATATGTCAATCGTAGGGGAAGGTGAAGCATTCACCCTACATACATGTGTCCTGGTAGGGGAAGGTGAACCACTCACCCTACATACACGTGTCCTGGTAGGGGAAGGTGAAGCACTCACCTTACACACATGTCAATTATCACGAGGTATCATAGGGGAAGGTGAACCACTCAGCCTGTACATAGCGCACCACTAGGGGAAGGTGAACCACTCACCCTATGGTCACTCATAGCTCTAAGAAGTACCCCAAGCCCCCAGGAGTTCCCAGAGCTCAATGTCCAACTCATACGGAACCCTCATAGGAGGGTCGTTCCACGACTTCAAGTCTTTCTCGGAAGGTTAAAAATTTGACCTTCCCCAAAGGCTTCGTGAGAATGTCTGCGACTTGCTCATCTGTCCTGATGTTTTGGAGCCTTATTACTATCCGTTGTACCATATCCCAGATAAAGTGGTACTTGATATCAATGTGCTTGAAGCGGTCGTGGAACACATGATTTTCTGATAGGTGAATCCCACTCTGATTTTTGTAGAAGATCACCATTGTATCTAGCGCGTGCTCAAATAGCTCACTAAAGAGCTTCCTCAACCAAACAACTTCACAACAGGCCATACTTGCAGCAATGTATTCGGTCTCGGCGGTGCTTAAAGCAACCGATTTCTGCTTCCGGCTCATCCATGATATTGAAGTAGACCCCAAAGAGAAGCAACACATAGACGTGCTCTTACGATCCACCAAACTACCAACCCAATTAGCATCTGAATATCCATGTAGCCTCAAGTTCCCGACAGTGTATCTCAACCAGTGGATTGTGCCTTGAATATATCTCAAGAGATTCTTAGCAGCAATCCAATGAATGCGATGAGGCTCGACAATAAACTGACTCAATGTGTTCACAGCAAAGCATATCTTAGGACGAGAGTTGACCAAGAACATTAGGCCCCCCACAAGTTGACAATAATCGAAAGGGTTCGCTAATTCGGGCCCAGCAACACTTCCACATAGCTTCTTAAAGTTGAGTTCCATCGGAGTAATCACAGACTTGCAATCCACCATCCCACATCTCTCAAGTAGCTTCACAACGTATTTTCCTTGAGAAAGGAAAACCTCAATTGGCTTTTGCCAGACCTCCAACCCTAGGAAGTAATGCATCAGTCCTAGGCCGTTCATCTTGAATTTTAGAAGCCAACTCCCTCTTGCATTGATGAATGAGAGGGTCATCACCTGTCAAAAAGAGATCATCCACATAAAGGACTAGAATGAGGGGCTTGTCCTTTCCAACCTTGAAGTATAGGTTGGGGCCAACATCGCTCCTTGTAAATCCAGGCTTCATAAGATAGCTATCAATCCTCTCATACCAAGCCCTATCGACTTGCTTCAACCCGTAGAGGGCTTTCTTCAACCTGCATACATGTGTCTCACGATCTTGAACTTCGAACCCCTCGGGATGTTCCACATAGACTTCCTCTTTAAGCGAGCCATGCAAGAAGGAAATTTTGACATCCATCTGGTGTAGGCTTCATCCTTGCGAAGCAGCAAGGGCATGATCGAATGGATGGTGGTATATTGGGCAACCGGTGCAAATATCTCATCATAGTCTACTCCTTCCTTTTGAGAGAAGCCTCGAGCAATGAATCTAGTCTTGAACTTTTCAGCACTCCCATCTGCTCCATGTTTGATCTTGTAGAGACATTTTGAAGTGATCACTGACTTGTCCTTGGGTCTAGCAACCACATCCCAAACATCATTCTTCATGATCGACTCATACTCCTCGTTCATCACGTCCTTCCAAACTTGGTGTTTCACGACCTCTGCGAATGTGCAAGGTTCAGATTGTACAATGGTACTCATGGTAGCTAAGTACCCTTGGTACCTATTCGGCTTCTTGCTTTCACGAAATGTCCCCCTCGGTGCAATGTGTTTCTCAACATTTTCAAGAGTATCTTTGAGCCACAAAGGTCTTTTTCTTGAAGTAGTGGGCTCACTAGGACGTGGATCAATGGGATCCATCGTACCTTCCACACCGGGCAATTAGTTCATTAGACAGAGGTTCATCCTGCTTTTTTGCATCAACGTCATCATTGTCCTTCCTAGGGATAGGAAGATCTCAGACTTTTCTAAGAGAAGAATCTTCATCGAAAGTGACATCATGACTTAATTCAACTTCCCTTTGACTAGGCACATAGATTCTATATGCCTTTGAAGTTTCATTGTAGCCCACAAATGTTCCTTTCTTCCCACATGCATCTAGTTTATTTCTTTTATTTTTCGACTCATGAAAATATACGAGACAACCAAAAATTCTAAAATGAGAAACATTAGGTTTCTTACTGGTGAAAGCTTTTTTGGGTGTCTTGAAGTCCAAAACTTGATGTGGGCATCATTTCGAACATACACAGCGGTGTTGACAACTTCTCCCCATAAGAACTTTAGAAGACTTTGATGATGAAGCATATCACAGTTGGCTTCTATGATAGTTCGATATGTCCTTTCGACAACACCATTTTTTTCAAGAGTATATGCAATAGTGGTCTCCCTCTTAATGGCAATTCATTTGACTCATATTCAGGTCCATTATCGGTCCTCAATATTTTGATCTTCTTCCTTGTTTGATTCTCAACCAAGGCTTTGAAAGAGCGGAACCATTTGAACACTTCATCCTTCTTCCTTAAGAAATAGATCCATGTTTTGCGAGAGAAGTCATCCACAAAATTAGCTTAGTACAAATATCCACCCAAAGGTGTCACAAGCAACATACTTGATAGATCAGAATGGACCATTTGAAGATTATCGGTGGCTTGAGTTTCACTTGAGGGGAATGGTCCCTTTGTATGTTTTCCAGCTTCACAACCTTGACGAACACCTTCATTATCTAAGTTGAATTCAGGCATACTTGTGACCATCTTCCTCACATTAGGTAAGGCTTTGAAATGAAGGCGAGCAAATCTCCGGTGCCATAATTCAGATTGAAAAGAAGTATCACAAGTCATTGCTCCCAATGGACTTCCTCCAACCTAATAGAGACCTTTAACCCTGAATCCAAGAGTGAATGCATCTCTTGGGTTCCTTTGCCAAACACGAGCCTTCCCATCAATGAATGTCACCTTGAAACCTTTATCTTCCATTGCGGAAATATAGACCAAGTTCTTTTTCAGATCAGGTACATATAACACTCCTTGTAAATGAAGAGTTTCACCTTGATTTAAGTGGAGAGTAACAATCCCAATTCCTTTCATGGGATAAGTGGCATTATCCCCAAGTGTAATCTCCATATTTGTCTTATTTTCAATCAAGTTAGAGAGAGTCTCTTTGTACCCAGTGAAGTGTCTTGAGGCACCACTATCAATCAACCAGTGTTCCAATGTATTCGAAGGAGAGGCGGTGGTAAGGGAAAAAATAAGATAAAATTCTTTTTACTTTACAACATTAACTTTTTCATACCTGGAGTTTATCGACTTCTTGGGAGGACGACCATTTCCATTTCGAGTAGCGTGAGCATTCCTCTTTCCTTTGCTGTTGAACTTGTGGTTCCTTTGATTGCCATTTCCCTTGAAGTTGTTGTTATGGTTGTCATAATCTCTTGGAGTATTGTTCTTGTGAGGACACTCTAGCAAAGTGGCCGAACCTGTTACAATTGAAGCATCTTCCTTTTCTTCCTTCTTTGAATCCCAGTTTGAATCCTTGACCTTGATTTCTTGGACCAACATTGTTCTTTCTCTTAGTATGAGCAAAGAAGGTGGTAGGATTGTTTCCATTTGAGGGCTTGTCTCTTTCCATCTTCCTTATTACTTCTTGAGTGCATCTAGCCAATAATTCATCAAATCCTGGAATCCTGTCATTGTTGAGGATGGTGGTGTTGAACACATCCCATTCTCTTGTAAGGCCTCCAAGTGCAATAAGTGCGAGCTCCCTGTCACCATTGACTTGTCCAATAGAAAGGAGATCATTCTTGATCACTGTAATCCTCATGAAGTAGGATTGGATGGATTCTCCTCTATCCATCTTGACGTCTTTCAACTTGTTCTTGAGAAAGAGATCTTGATTTGCATTGTTTACTTTGAACATCCCAACCAGCTTGTCATACATCTCCTTAGATGGTTCCAAATCAGAAATATAGGCAACCAAAGGCTTGTGGATAGAATCAACAATAATTTTCGTAGGTTTAACTTCACCTTTCTTGTAATTTGTTTGTGCAGCTGTGGATGCATTTGAAGGAGGCTCCACTACTCTTCCTTTGACACAGTCCATGGCATCATTTTCTTCCAATGCCAAATCTAGAGACATCTTCCATGTTTGATAGTCAGATTTGTTCTTAAGCTTGTCCTTGGATTTGAAGTAAGATGTAATTGTCATTGGGACTAGTTCCAAGTCCTTGTCCAACAACTTTCCTTAGTGATTGCTTTTCCTCTGTTTGGGCTTTGTCTTCACCTGAGCTCTGATACCATGTTAATTTTAGGTAACAATGGTATGTTATATGCTTTAGCACAATTTACTTCAATGTTCTTTATCAACGCAGTGACAATTTCCAATTATATCCAGTAGCAATTACATAAACTTAAACACATTGATAGTAAATGCAGATAGAACATAGAAACATGTGCAGAAGACAAGCCAAGACAAGAGGACACAAGATATGGCGGATGTGAGGGAAAAACCCCAATGTGGGGAAACCCTTTGATCAAATCTTCTTATTATTATTCAATAGTTCAGTGGAGGGAGAGAGTACAAATATCAAATTAACTTGCCCAAAACAATCCTGTCAAATCAGCAGTCAACATCAATCAACTGCAGCACTAACTAGAAAGTCAACACTGGTCAAAGAAGCACTAAAATTTCCTCCAAGCAGCTCGGTCAACAGCAAGCCAATCCGGCCTTCCAAGAGGGTCAAAGTCAGCCCAAAACAGTTCAGTCAACCCAGTCAAAGGAGAGAGAAAACACTGCTGTAATTTCTGCTGTCGAATCTGAAGTCAACCCTGGCCAAACTGTCCCAATCACGTTGATTTCTGTGCCAATGAATGTGGCCTCCAAAAATCGAAATTCTGCCCTCAAGATTGTAGTCAACGGAGGTCAAATAGGCTTTGGTCAACGCTGATCTGTTTTCCTGAAATTTGGCCAGCAGACAATCCCAAAAATTCGTCATCCTGCCACATGTGCGAAGTAGAGAGAAGCTGCCTCCAAGCTGTATGAACCAAACAAGAGAGGAGAGAGAGAGAGATATGTGATGAGATGAGTGATGTTCATATGAGGAGAGAGGTCACTCCTATTTATAAACTTCGTCGAGAGTGAGGAGACAAATCTATTGGGTTTCATGAGCCTACATTTCACTGAGGCCGACCTTGACAATTTGTGCATGAGAGAGAATAAATTCAAAATTCCATTTCTGCTTGTCAGAATGAGATGATCTTTATATCAAAATTGGACCTCTCGAAAAGAGGAATCCAATGCATTAATCATCTCCATCATATGAGCTGTTCTAAGGTGGAATTTGGCCCTAGTTACCAAATTTTAACATAATTTCTTGTGAATGCTTTTTACTTCATTATATTATGATCTTCTCTTTAGTTAGATTATTATAGTGTTCTTCTTCATCAAACAACTACCAAAGCATAAACAATAAATAGACAAGAGACACAAAATATAGGCGATCAACCAAAACCTCTCCCACTTGAGAGGAAAAACCAAACGAATTCTTCTTCTTATAGAGACTTCAATTGACGAATACCAAGACTGTTGACCACAACCCCTCCAAGATCAAGTCATTCTGATGAACCCTTTTCTTGCACAAAGTCAATTTTAGTTAAACACGCCTTCCAATGATGATGGCTTTTCCTTCGACTTCCTTTTTCGGACCTGCAATGTTTTGTCTGCAATTAGATTTAACTGCAGAAACCTTAGACAATTCGTGTAGTCAATATAATGGAGAAATTGCCTTCCTTTCTTGTTCGCTTGATGAGATATCTTTACTTCAACCACTCGGCCTCCAAGATGACTCCTCCTCTACCGAAATTCAGTATTCTATGGTGACTGTAATCTTAGCTGAGAAGTGTGCCCTAGTTGCAGATTATACGTGTGGAAAGGATGTCTCAAAACAGGCCCAAAACAATTCTTCTTATAGAGACTTCAATTGAAGAATACCAAGACCATGACCAAAACCCTTGACCACAACCCCTCCAAGATCAAGTCATTATGATGAACACTTTTCTTGCACAAAGTCAACTTTAGTTAAACACGCCTTCCAATGATGATGACTTTTTCTTCGACCTCCTTTTTCGGACCTGCAATATTCTGTCTGCAATTAGATTTTACTGCAGAAACCCTAGACAATTCGTGTAGTCAAGATAATGGAGAAATTGCCTTCCTTTCTTCTTTGCTTGATGAGATATATTTACTTCAACCACTCGGCCTCCAAGATGACTCCTCCTCTACCGATATTCAATCTTCTATGGCGACTGTAATCTTAGCTGAGAAGTGTGCCCTAGTTGCAGATCATACATGTGGAAAGGATGTCTCAAAACAGGCCCAAAACAATTCTTTTTTTCGTTCTTCCTTTTTGTTGTTCCTTCTCTATGGTATAGGACTCCTTATTGTTGCTAGATTGAACTTCTGTGATTGCTTCTATGTGTCCTTTGAGAGAGGCCGAGTCGTCCTTTATATATGCGTTGTTGGGCTTCCACAATAGGCTGATATCTCTTGGCAGGCCGACTTGATGAAGTTTCTAGGCCTACTTGATTTGTGGTTTGTATCCTTGTTCCTTGAGGGGTTTCCTTTACAATTTTAGACTCATATTGACTCAAATAAATATGTAACATACCCAAGAACGGTTATTCATACATGACGAAAATTCTTCTGACTCTATAGACTCAATGACATCATAGAAGCTCTCAAAGGGAGCTTGACCTAAAATAAATTTCCCTTGAGCATGAAACCCATGCCTCAAGAAATAATAATTCTAAATTTATTTTTCTCTTTTCATTGAATACATAAAATCAACGTTCCATATGTCATTGTGAAGACCGAACCTAGTTACATATTTCAACATATAGATGAGCTAGGGTCCTATTTGCATGATCTTCAATGGGTTGAAGAATGTACTATTGAATCACCATTCTTTTTTAGAGAGGAGACTGAGATCACCACTACCTCAGGGTACAATTTGGGAGTACAATTCTTAGGGCCTCACTTCATTCTTTTTATGCTTTAGTTGAGATAGTGCAGATCCTTCTCCTTAGACACAACATCAATTGTGAGCAGGCAATACTCCAACACATCATTCTTTCAGATTTCGGTGCCCAACCCTTCTAACTTGAGACTATTTTCCTCCTTGTTTCACTTCTGCAATGCATTCGGAGTTCATCTGAGTTTGTTACCTTATCTAGCCCTCCTGGCTGTACCCAGTGTTGGTTTGTAGGGGTCTCAAACATTTTGGAGTCCATATGTATTTCAATGGACTGGCATATTCTGTTTAGAAAGTCCCTAGATGCACTTGGCGACTTCTTACCTACCAGGCAGATTTTGAACATGATCATCTAGGACAACATTTGCAGACAATTTATGTAGGTCACTTGGACAAATCCCCAAGGTGGGTTACATTTGAAGATGCCCTTCTATGTTGAGCACTTAGTGGAGGTGAGAATGGAATCCTTATCCAAACCCCATATTCATCTCATTACTTTGTTCACTCTTTTCGTATTTGCTTGGGCTAGATCTAAGTCAGCTTGCATATACTTTGAGTTGAGATGGATCACCAGATTGTATGGGTAGAGAGGATTTACCAACTCTGTCATCTTTGTGAGGTTGAGATAGAGGAGAAGTTAATGTCCTACCCCATCTATTATGACATCTGTGGGAGGTTCCATTGTCTATTTAGGGGGATTCAGACCTTCTCCAGTTTTTTCAGCTACCCCAACCACAGATGTCTAGCCTTATACATGCAAGAGGTCTTCAGGCTTCATGCCCACATCCTCCAGCCTCCTCATAGACCGGATTCAACCAAGAGGATTACTTCCTTCTTTACGGTGCTAATAGCGTTGCCTCCAATTCCAGGTCAATGTGGACGCAAGGGACCATCCCTGCCTCCATAGAGATCTTAGCTTCATTGCTGAACCATATCGCTTACTGCAGGTAGATGAGATCACCTGGGCCTTAGTAGATGGTTATCTCTTCCAAATAGTTTTGCAGTGGGTGGTCCAACTCTTCTCCTACCTCTTCCTCTGTACTTCATTCTATCTGAGAATTCTTCATTTGGCCTCGGATGCTAGGAGAGATTAATTAGTGGACCATGATATACCTGTACTTGAGTTCTCCAGTTCTCAAATCCTTTCCTTCTGTAGTATGTACATCTCCCTCCCAGTGCAGCTGCCTGTGCTCGGAGTCAATGGTTTTTCATGCTTTAGCATAGATCTCATGCTTTACTTTACCTTTTGTATCTTGCTCTTTATTTAGGAGACATTTTGCCATTTTGGTGCTACTGCTTTGTAATGATATCATTGTACTTAGCAGTCCTATTAACCTACTTTTGTGGGCATCTGTTGGAAATTAATAAAATTATCTTATCTCATCTACATTTTCGCATATGTAACTATCTGATAATTACTGTCACTTTGCACACAAGCTGTTTGTGAATGCCTCACAGGTAAATAATATTATAAAAAGTATTTCACATGCAGTCTCACCTTTATAACACTTACATTCAGCTTGTCTTCATCTGATAAATGGGCAAAGATCATTTCATTGAATCCCTATAACTTTATCTTGGAATGTTTGGAGGTCTGTAGTACTATCCCCTTAGGTTTCTTCTGGAAGATGAACCCAGATAAGTGGTAAAACGTCCTCTTGAAAGATCAGTATAAAGGCTTGATGCTTTGATCCTATATCTCCCTTTCAATTTTATGAAGTGTGGGACAATCCTTTTTCCAAGATGGTCTAGACTCTGGATTCGTCAAAATGATGTAATCCTTCTGCATGATTACCGTTCCTATACAATGTAATTTAGTGGACCAAATAGCTTGGAATTTGCAGATATCTGAAGCTGCTTTGACAATTTTCCCTGAGAATTGCTTGGCTTTTTGATACAAGTATACAAAAATCTACTGAGTTTTGCCTAGAATTGTTACCATTGTAGTATATAACTGACCTGCAGTGTAATCACCTTGAGTTCATCTTTCAATAATTTGGCATTGTCAGCTACGGTTCATTCCCAGTACAAAGTCACTGTTCAACATTCGTTGCACTGTTTGCTAGTTTCAATCCTACTTCAGCTCTGTGAGCATCCCCTGATGGACTGAGAGCTAGGGGGACTGTTCACAATTGTGAGAAATTGGTAATTCCGATTAATGCTCATGTGATATAGGCCTTTCGTTAATAACTTACTCGATTCAGATAATCTCAAAAATAAGATTTCATGTTGAACTATTAATGTAGAACTCCCTTGACTCTTTATTAAGCATTTGTGGGGTAGCCGTAGCAATCTATGTGGTGTTGACTACGGGAAATACTCCATGGTTAAAGCACACTTGAGCCATGAAGTCTGGAATGGGTGACCTTCTCAGGAAGTCCTTGTTATTGGTGCAAGTCCCAAAGGTGATGGTTGATGCTATGTGATTCATTTTGCTATTTTCAGTCCCGATTCTTCACCCCTGATGCAATGAGTGTTAAGTGGACTATTCAAAATCATAAGAAGTTGATCATTCTGACTAGTGCTAATGGGGCATATAGGTATGCATTTGTGACACTCTACCCAAGTAGTCCCAAAAATGATATTTCATATGTTGGACTGTGAAAGGTCCCCAAAGGTTGTACTTGTTACATTTTAATCACTTGGTCTCCGTTTTATCGGTGCTGCCTGTATACATTTTTGTAGTGATATATTTGAGAGCTTTGCAATTTTTTTAATGGAAATTGCTATGGTCAAAATTAACTAGCTAGTAAATTCTATTTTCGTACATCTAAAGTACTTCAAGACAAAATACCGTCCTTTTCTAGGAAGCATGTTTAGACTTTTAAAGTTTTATAATAACGTTAATTAGTAATTTTCCTGTTATCTTTGTCCCTGCTGATGTTAACGTTTTCATATTGCAGAGTTTAAAGCACAATCCAAATGGAAGATTTGTTGTTGTATGTGGTGATGGTGAATACATAATTTATACGGCACTGGCATGGAGGAATAGATCCTTTGGATCTGCACTTGAATTTGTTTGGGCTTCAGATGGAGAATATGCAGTTCGAGAAAGTACTTCCAAGATCAAGATTTTTAGCAAGACATTTCAGGTTTGTCTTCATTGAAAATGTCAAGATTGTGTTCAGCAAGAGTTAGTAACTACAGTATTGTAATGGTTTTACCCTATTATAATATTTAATTTGTAATCACATTTATGAATAGATTTGCATAGCATGATCAATACTCAAGTCAGAAGACAAAACCAAATTGTAAATCAATATAGTGAACAGTTTGTCTTCTTTCCGGATTGGCTTCTAATGGTTTGATTGAAGTGAAATATGTCAGTCCTTTTATAGAGAAAGTTACGTCTATCACGGTTCCCTTTTTGAGGACTACACCATAACTTCATCTTGTAACATTCTCAATTTTCTTGTAAGCTCCAACTTCTTACTTATAGTTTATACATGAACTATTGAATTATAGGCATTGTTATCAGAACTGGTTGAACTTGCTGGTTCTAACTGGCTTTGAGGATTTCCAGCCTGAACCTGTGATTCAAATTGGTTTGGGCTGGTTTTGTTCTGAACCAGTCAAAACCAGTTAGATCATCCAGTTCAAGTAAAAAAACAGTGAAAATTGGCTGATTTGACTGGTTTTGTACTGATGCATCTCCACCACCCTCCAAAAAAAAAAAATTGAAGAAAAACGAAAAATGCACACCCTACAACTATCCTAATACCTATTTTTCATGTATTTGATAATGGTCTCCTTGTATTGTGGATGGGTTAACCTAGATGACATCTAGCTGCTTCCATTGCGATAAGATACATTGGCCTTGGATCTTCAAAGGCATTGGGTCAAGATGCTGAGCATACCCATGTAAAGAATCTAGATTCATATGATTTAGTTTGATTTGATTCTATAGTATGATTATTTTTGGCCTCTAGATATTATTTTGAGCGGTTATGCAAACATTGTCAATTTATTGGGGAATTTTATAATATTCTGTTGTGTTTGCTCTGAAATGAAAAATTGCCCTTGTGATTTTTGTGTGCGCCAATTTTGAACATTGTCAACTGTTTTTGGATGATTTTTAAAATGCTTATATTTTATACTTTTTTAAAGTTTAGTGATTTTTGTTGATATTTTCTCTATTTTTCCAATGTCACTAGTTGAAATTTTCTTGAGTTTCTGCTTGTTGCTAATGTTTGCAACATTTATTTAGAGTCTCAATGCTTATGTGTTTTGGTTCACATCTGTATTACATTCAATGCTACTTTGCTATATTCACCCTAGATACATGAGAAAAATTGCATATTTATGGTCTAATTTTTTTTACACACACACATGCAGTAAATTGAATTTTTTTGTCGGCTATTTTTTTTTGGTTTTATAGCCTGGTTTGTAGGGTTGACCAGTTTAGTTCTGGTTCCAATCTTGGTAATATGGATTGTATATAATGCAATTGATATTTCACAAATATTGCTGCAACTAAAATATATGATGGCATTTAAAGGATTACTCATATATATTCTGATGTAAACAATATTTTTTTCCTCGAGTTTTTATAGCCTGGTTTGTAGGGTTGACCATTTTGGTTCTGGTTCCAATCTTGTTAGCATTGATTGTAGATAATGCGATTGAAATTCCACAAATATTGCTGCAAGGCAAATATATGATGTTATTTAAAGGATTACTCATATATTCTGATGTAAACAATATTATTTTCCTTGAGTTTTTCTTTCTTATGTGAAGTAACCATTAGGGCTTATTACACGAATTTTCATTATTTGATATGCAGAAAATATTATCTCAATTTGGGAATAAAAAACATTGTACTTGTAAGTGCAACCCTTTGAATAAGTTTGTGAGTGTTGCTGTTTTAAGCATTGAAAGTTGTTTTGTTTTCTACATTGAGTCCTAAAATTTATAAGATGATATCTACATAAAATAAATTGTCAACTTCTTATTAACATTAGAAGAAAATTATGCTGACAGTCTTGGGATCAAAACAAATCTAGTCTTTTGCAAAAGATCTTAGATGACTTAAATGGCAGGCATGAATTGATTTTTGTAGGCAGAATGACTACCTTCTTCTCCACAGTTTGTGAAATGAACATGGTTCATTCACTAAAAAAATATCCAGCATAAGTAAGGCAATAAACAGAAATCCATGAAGTAAAAAATAATAAAATATATAATTATAATAAGATGTGATCGAATGATATGATATGTTTTACAATGATGAGTGACCTTGGTATTTGTAGTGTCCTCAAATGAGCTTTCACGTAAAGTCATGTCTTTATGTGATGCAATTTTCAATAATTAATATCCTAAGTGATATATATATATATAATATTTTATTTTTATATACATAACATTTCCTTCCCCTTTGAAATGCTTCGTCCTCAAAGCATGTTAATTGATAGATTTCATCTTTTGTTATGGGTCAACACTTTCTCATGATTCTCTGTTTCTCTGAAGTTGTGATGGTTGATGAGATAAGATGATATGGTCTTTTAAGCTTTGAGCAGAATTGTTGAATTGTCAAAGGACCTAACCACTCCAATTTGATCTTCTGTGGGATTGTGCATTTATAAGGTACTTGGAATGAACTTGTTGTATTGTGATTCCCAAGACGACCTCTACTTTGAGACCAAATTGTAGTGGAACTAACATTCTTAAGAATATAGTTTGAATATTGTCTTTGTTTCCAACAATGTGTAGAAAAATTTAGGTCCCTGTATCCCCTCCGGTTTTAGTTTGTTTTGCACATCACTGTTTAATGCCCACAACCCATTCCACTGTAGCTGATATATAAACATGAATATGCATTCAAATAAAAAATATGCTAAGCTACCTCTGATCTTTAACTTTCACTTTCAGCGGATAAAATAAATTTCACACAAGCATCCCAACAAATGAACACTTGTTTTTGGTCAATCTCTGACCCTGGAAAAACCCACAAGGGGAAAACCAGTGTAGAAGAGAATTTTATTGCAAATATCAGAGAATTAATTATGGCATTAAATGACAGGGGTACTTATCTCTCACCTTTAAAATTGTGCCAGCCTCTATGAGATTGTATCAGTCTGGAAATTCGTGCCACATGTTCAGTCATCAATGCATTGAAACTCATGCCACAGACTAAACTTTCCAGCATCAAATCTCATGCTTCTGATCAGTTTCCTCTGCTCAGAAAAATGAGCCACTGGACTGACAATTTAACCCTCAAACTTCACACACAGACTGCTTCTGAAAAACTTGCTGAGATGCCACCTTCATCACTTCGAAATTCACGCTGAGACTCTCTCTCAGCTCCTCGGATTGTGTGCTAGAACCAGCAAGTAGTTTCTTGAACTGCGTGCCAACAGTCAGCTTTTAAACCCCAAAAATCGTGTCTCAGGTCTTCACTCTCCCCCTCGAATTTTGTGCAATCATACTAGTCTTTTCTGTATAAAAAACTGAACCTCTGTCTGACTGATATATGTTGGATTTTCTAAGTCTTAACTGTTAGAAATCCTTCCTGTACTTTCTGATTTATTTCTTCCTACTTGTTCTGTTAATTAACAAGTTATTTACCATGTAAATACTGAAAATAAAGACAAGTACAGTCTCAACACATACAGATCATCAACTGAAGGAAAAACAAGCACACAAGTGACACCGTTATTTTTGGACTAATGCCCCCAGAAAAACCCAATGTGGGAAAACTGGTGCAGCTATCTGAGGGTTTTATTATTAAGCAGTTTCATAATACAATCTGGGTGCCAGAAATGGCTCACCCAACAGAGAATGGCCTTGGCAGTGGTACCTCTCAGTCGGAGACAGATATCAGCCCCAATCTGCCCCACAAAATCTCCCAGTGTCAACCTCTAGGGTCTGCGTCAGCCTCTCTGGCCCAGCATCAGCCTTTGGAGCCTATGCGTCTCCCACGCTGGCCCTCCTCAGGCTCTGTGCAGCCCCAAGCTGCCTCTATGTGGCCCCCGACTGCTTCTGCGTGGCCTCTGGCTGGCTCTACGTGGACCCTCTCCTGGCTTCTGCACTGCTGATCCTGGTACTGTCTTTGCCTCTCTGCTACTGCATTCACTGCCCTTCAGTTGCAACTTTGATAACTCCTTCTATTTCCTCGGCGAGCCCTGCCCCAGAAAATCAAATTCTTGATCAACTCGGTGTGTTCTCCAAGTGACCCTTAAGCCTCCTCTTATACTTTTCTCGTTGACAATTCAACGACCGAGATTAAGTCCCTAATCAATGGCTAAGATTAGATCTGGCTTGATCCATGACTTTTGGACCATTCTAACTCAGTTTTGTATTAATTCACATTAATATTTTATTTTCCCTAGGTTTAGACTTAGAGACTTCATTAAAAATATTAATTATTTTAATATCTCACTGGTTAGATTTTGCCCAAACCATTTCTGGGTATTGGAGATCTCATGTGTTTTAGCCTCTCCAACAATTTTCGTGGCTAGAGTACATTTGATGCTACCCCAAATCAACACTCCCTCTTAGCGAGGACTATGCTCTAGTAATACTCCTCTCTGAGCATCACCCTGATCATCTGGCATCGGTCCCTGTGTTGATGCTAGGCCTGTTGCCCAATATCCTCTGCACTGCTGCATCATGTACTACTACCCATGGCCCTACAACTGCCATTGTTGCATTTGTATGGCAACTCCCTCTGCATCCATGCTGCTGCCCATAGCCCTGCCACTGCCACAACTGCATTTGCACTGCAACCCCTCTCATCATGCTGCATTGTGTTGCCCATAGCACTGCCACTGCTAACTGCTGCACTGCAACTTAGTTACTGAGAAGTAACTGATCTCCCAACTTTGACATCTCCATCAGGCTAGAAACACTCTTGATGCTGAAGCTCCCTCTGTCATTGGCTAGTGCTCCCTCTCTGACCTCTGCGCTGCTGCAACAACTCTGTGCATCTTGCACTGCTGCCTCACGTTGTCCTGGGACTCTTGCACTGTAGCTCCCTCTGTCCCTCTATCCACATCTGTCAGTCCTGCTGCTCCTCTTCGGGGCTCTCATAGCAAGGTATAATCTAAGAGGTTGGGTATCTCGAGGATCCTGCCCCTCATCGCTTGTAGTCCATCTGACTACAGCTCGATGTCTCCCCACTTCCTCTCAGGTGGCGCATGAGCACTCATGGCACAGTCATCATTTGTCTCCACTTCTTTCTCTGCCCTTGCTGGCGCAGCCTTGGTCTCAGGAGCCTCTCCCTTGTTCTTCTTTCATGGACACTGGTTCGCATAGTGACCTAGTTCCCCATAGTGGAAGCATTTGACCTTGGAGAGGTCCTTCTTCTGTTTCTCCTGCTTTCCCTCAGATGCTATGGCAACATCCTCCTCTTCCTCCTCCTTGATTTTGAGCCCCTTGTCGTTGCTTCCTGCCTTGGTTAGCCTTCTGATCTCTTCTTGACGAAGAGCTGCCCACAGTTCCTCCCAATCTGGAAAAGTCGACCTACCCAGTATGCTCTAGACAAATACCTCCCAATCCTTTGAGACTGCGTTAAATGCGGTCCTCACCAACATCTCCTTAACCGGTGTGGCCAGTTGATCCCAGATCTCCTTCAATCAACTAAGGAAGGTGTCTATCTGTTCTCCCTTCTGCATTTGGTATGACCGCAACTGATTTTCTAATAGCATCTTCCTCTGCATGGAAGTATGCTAATACAATTTCGTTAGGGCCTCCCACATTGCATTTGTCGTGTTCTTTTCGGCAATCTGTGGTACTACATGGTCCTTGACCCCATCAAGGATGATGCTCTTGGCTCTCGCCATTGTCTCCTCGTACTTTTCGTTCTCAGTCGAGTCAACTGGGATCACTATCATGTTCAAGGCGAAGTGCTTAAGACGATTCCTGTCTAGAATGGACAAGATCCTGGCCTTCCAGACTACGAAGTTTGAGGCTCCGTCCAGTCTGTCCTGATCTCTTACCACATTTACTACCATTTCGTTGCTCCTCTTTCGACTCTTCTGAGTCTCTCTACTTCCCTCCTGGAATTTCTCGGTGTGACTCTCTTTGAGCCTCGATTTCCCTCCTAGAAACCCCTCTGCAAAGTCGAAATGCCTCCACTCTAATCGTTAGTGCAGCTGCATCATTGATCTGGATTTCTTGGCTAGAAATCCTTGACAGCAACTCCCTCCTCCTTGGTCTTGCCCTATTAGGTACTGTTCTGACCACATTACCCCACCAGCTTCACTCTGTAACTTACCCACAACCTCCTATGCCTCAACAAACTGAAGGTTAGAGCCTCTAGGCTCTGCACAATCCTGACACCAGCAAAATCTGCACCTCCTGGCCATGGGCGTCAATCCTTCCTGACTGAGAAAGGTGACTGGGCACTGCATAGGTTAGGTTTGCTCCTCTTTGCCACTGTGTTGATCCTCTTCCCAGCTTGAACTGATGACACAGGCACTGTGTCACCCCTTCCTTGCTGCTTTTCCGCTAGGAACAACTTCTGTCACTCGGAACAATTGTTTCTGCTGCTGCTGCTCTGCTCAGCCGATGCCCTCAGTTATCCTGTGATCTGCAACAATGCTCTGATGCCATGTTGGAATTTCTAAGTCTAACTGTTAGAAATCCTTCTTGTACTTTCTGATTTATTTCTTCCTACTTGTTCTGTTAATTAACAAGTTATTTACCATGTAAATACTAAAAATAAATACAAGTATAGTCTCAACACATACAGATTATCAATTGAAGGAAAAATAAGCACACAAGTGACATCATTATTTTTGGACTAATGTCCACGGAAAAACCCAATGCGGGAAAATTGGTGCAGCGATCTGAGGGTTTTATTATTAAGTAGTTTCATAATACAATATGGGTGCCAGAAATAGGTCACCCGACAGAGAATGCCCTCTGCGGTAGTACCTCTCACTCGGAGATAGATATCAGCCCCAATATGCCCCACGAAATCTCTTAGCGTCAACATCTAGGGTCTGCGTTAGCCACTCTGGCCCAGCATCTCTTGGCTCTGCATTAGCCTCTCTAGGCTTTGCGTCAGCCTTTGGAGCCTCCGCGTCTCCCACGCTGCCCCTCCTTAGGCTCTACACAGCACCTGGCTACCTTTGCATGGCCTTTGGCTGCTTCTGCGTGGCCTCTAGTAGGCTTTGTGTCAACCCTCTCCCGGCTCTGCACTCTCTCTGGTACTGACTCTGCCTCTTTGGTATGT
>APFE030598972.1:1967-14592 GCA_000404065.3 Pinus taeda
CTATCTGTGTCTAAAGTCATTCTGTGTATGTGAATTGTTATGTAATTATTCTTTCTATCGTTGATTATATGCATGCGCTATAACAGCAAATCGTATTCATTCCACTATTGGGTGTTTATATGATGTGACTTTACTTTTAAATCATGTATATGATAATGATATGAATGTATAAAGTGTGGTAATTTCGCTTCAAACACTCTGCTTAACTATTTAAGCACAACAATCTTAAATGATTCAATATCTATGTTTTAAAGATACAGTCATCTATATGTTTGTCTTTTAGACATAGAGCATCAAAAGCTACGCTTTAGAGCTCAATAGATTCCCGGGATAGTTTCGTTTACTTATATTTCTGTCAATAGTTTTAGCCTTCCACCTACCACTAGTGTTATCTATAAAGCATTCACTCATCCCATTTATCTATTTTTGGGAAACTGGTCCCATTACCCCCAGTCAGAGCCACTATCCCAAACGGAAAAGGAGTTGCACTAAGGTCCGGATTGGGTGGTTTCCCCAATGTTGTTGTAGCGATTTTCGAAGCATCAACATTTTTGGTGCTAGAAGGAGGGCCCTGACTGTGAATGGCAAGCAAACCCAAATCTGCAAGCCATTCTAAGAGTAATTCTCCTTCCAATTCTCCTAGTTATTCTCGATCGCATGCTGGTTCTCCAACGCGCAATCAAGAAGAACAGGAATCAACTACCACTGCTCACACCCATCATACTCCAGAACAATTGAGTCTTGAATCCCCTGAAGTCCAATCGGTTATCCACAAACTTCAGACCTTCTCAATTTCACCACAAAAATCTGAAGTATCACAAAGCAGTGCGACTTCACAGTTCAATCTATCTCATCCACTTACCAGACTTCAAAGTGGAAAGCTTGGTATCGAGCCCATTGAGTTCCCTTTACCCGAAAGGAAAAGGGCCAAGAAACATACTGAAGGGTCTAATAGTGGAGAGATTTCATCCACATCATCCATTTCATCTCCCCATCTGCAAAGTCAACCACCCACTCCTCCATTACATATTGTTGTCCACCAGGGAACAGAAGCCTCAACATCTCAATCTGCTCACCCCTCAATATCATCTACTTCCCATACATCTGGAATCCCAATAGTAGTATCAACCACTGGTACTATTACAATGGTAGATCCATGGACCAGACCTGGTGCGATTAATATGCCTGCGTCATTGCATCCTTTACCAGATGCTCCTGAAAAATGGCTTCCTAAATTTAATCCAGACGATGGAACTCAGGCCGAAGAACACACTAATAATTTCATGTTGTCGGTCAACTTGAAAGGGGTAACACAAGAAGATGTTGTTGTTAGACTTTTCCCTTATACTTTGCAAGGATCAACAGGATCCTGGTATTTCTCCCTAACCTCTGGTTCCGTTACCAGTTGGGACACATGCCAAGAGTAGTTTCTTACTAAGTATGGAGATGATAGGTCTTTGGCAACTTTAATAAACGATCTCTCCAACCTAAGAATAGAACATAGGGAACCAATTAAGGAATTTAATGCTCGCTTCAATAAACTCCTAAACAAAATCCCTACAGCTTCCAAACCAAGTGAACAAATCCGAAGCGAATGGTATATCACTTCCCTGCCTGCCATTATCGCCATTTTTGTAGATCGGGCTGGGAAACCTACCTTAGCAGAAAATATGAAAGAAGCACATGATGTGGAAAAACGCATCAATTCCTTAGAAAGGAAAGCTACCTTGGAAGACAGAAAAGCTAAAAAAGTTTCTTTTAAAGAAGACTCCAAGAAGAAAAGCCCAAAAGACCCATATGACATGGAGGGATTGCAAAAGGTCTTGAAAACATTGTCTAACGAAATGATTGACATAAAGAAACAGGTGGCCAAAACTTCAAACAAAAGACCATTTAGGACTTATAAGAAAACCGAAACAAAGCCACCTAATGTCATATCTAATGCAGATTCAGACCAAGAGGAGGAAGAAGAAGAGGCAACCCCACCAACTGACGATGAAGAAGAAGTAGCTGAGTGTCATGGAATGTGGGATTTCATACTCCCCAATTCTGATACTGATAATGAAGAAGAAGCCTTCCCAGTCACCACCAGAAGTAAAAGTACTTTTGAATCTGCCCAAGTGACTTCAAAGAAAAGGAGTGTAGGTGCTGCTACAACGAAGGAAAAAGTACCTCCAAAGAAATCGCCTGCAGTAATCCCTCAAAACCAGCCTCCAACTTCTAATTCCCCTTCAACGTCTAAGACGTTAGTGGTATCCAATTCAATGGAATACAACATTGTTGATGACATGAAGAAAACTAAGGCAAACATAACTATGTTTGAGCTTAGCAAGTTAAAGCATCAGCAAAAATTACTTCTTAAAGAATTGAATGTTGTTCCCTCTACTCCACTTCCTAGTTCAAAAGCTGCCAATGATTCAGGCCAATCTCCTCCAGGTATGGTTGAAGCTACAGATTCAGTCCTAATTGGGGACAGGTCAAGTTCTCATACTCCACCATTTCTTCTGACTTATGAAATCTACAACAGAAACCTGCACAACTGTTTAATTGACTCAGGGGCATCTTCTAACATAATGCCAGCTTCAGTTTGTTCCAAATTGAACATAGAGCCCCAGAAGTCTGCCATCCATATTGTTCAATTAGACAGAACTAAGGTACAGGTTGTCGGAGAAATTAATTTTGTAACTATCAGGTTGTCTGCTGATCCCAGAATAGTACAAAGGATTTACATTCTAATAGCCGATATACCTGAGTTTTACAGTTTGATTTTGAGTAGAGATTGGTCCGAAAAATTGCATGGGTATATTTCTACTGACTGGTCACACATGTGGCTTCCTTATAAAGGTAAGCCAAATCAAATAAAGATTGACCGAGAAAAACATATGACCCATACAATTACCGATTTTGAACAAGAAAACCATCCTGTAGCTTTCAACAACAACATTTTGGGCAATTATTCATCTGAATCATTCTTTGGAAACTTTGTTGCCCAACCCTCCCCTTTCTCAGTCAATCATTTTACATCTCAGATTGAAAACTTTTCACAAGCAGATAAGTCTAGGTGTTTCAATGATGATGAGAAAACTGTAAATATGACTGTTAATATTCCTTTATTTTGGTCTTTGTATTTTGATGGCTCCAAGTCTAGTGAAGGCTCGGGAGCAGGATGCATCTTGGTTAGTCCACATGGGGAAAAGACAATGTTGTCTTGCAGATTAGAATTTGAGTGCACTAACAACACACCCGAATATGAAGCCCTAGTTCAGGGTTTATATAAAGCGATCGGCCTTAAAGTGCAATATCTAAAATTATTCGGCGATTCTGAAATTATTATAAAACAGGTTAGAAATGCAATTCATTGCCTTTCCAATCACCTCAAGCATTACCAATCGCTAGTGCAAGACCTTACCTCCCAATTCTTAGCATTTAATATTTCCTCCATTCCTCGGTCCCAGAATTCAGCTGCCAATTTACTAGCCAATGTAGCCTCCAGGCTCCTACCTTCAGAAGACTACAGCCCTGATAGATTTTCTGTAGAGTTGATTTTTAGGCCCTCAATTCCTGACAACATCACTAATTGGAGAGTATTTAATCATGACGATGATATTTTACAATTTTTAACTTCTGAAAAGTCTATGACAACCAAATCATTGAAGAGGATGAGCATGACTCTCCCAAATAAAGGAAACACCGTCAGAAATGCATTCCTAAGCATGTTGAAAAACTAGAAGATCTTTATGATAATAAGTAGGTTTAAAACATGTAAACTAATACAAAGATCCAAAGCTCTACCCTAAGGTGTGAATTGGTAAATTTGGGTACTGAGCAAGCTCCTCAGAATGTGAATTTAGGATTAGGACTTTCTGTAGAAGAGAAAGAAGCATTTGTTAAACTGTTAAGAAAGAATAAACATGTTTTTGCTTGGAAATATGATGACTTAAAGACTTATGACACGTCTATTATCCAGCATACTATTCCAATGCTTCCAGATCAAAAACCCATTCAGCAGAAGTTAAGAAAAATACACCCAAATTTGGAAAGCCAGATTAAGTCGGAGCTTAACAAACTTCTTAAAGCCAAGATTATCTTTCCAGTCCGACATTCCAACTGGGTTTCTAATATGGTGCCTGTTAGGAAGAAGAATGGCGACATTCGAATTTGTATTGATTTCAGGAATCTGAACAGAGCAAGCTTAAAAGACAATTTCCCATTGCCTACTATGGAGCAAATACTCCAATCAGTAGCAGGTTCTGAATTGATTTCCTTTCTAGATGGTTTTTCAGGATACAACCAAGTCTTGGTTCATCCTGATGACCAGCTTAAAACTACATTTAGAACAAAATGGGGGACATACGCATATCAAAAGATGCCTTTTGGACTTATAAACGCAGGAGCGACTTTCCAAAGAGCTATGGATACAGCTTTTAGGGGATTGATTAATCGAACAGTGGTCGTCTACCTAGACGATATAACTGTATTTTCTAAAGAGAGGTCTAATCATTTACATGACTTAAACCAAATCTTTCAAAGGTGTAAAAGGTATGGAATTTCCCTTAACCCCAGAAGTCATTATTTGCTCTTAATCAAGGGAAACTGCTGGGTTTTATTGTATCTCGAGATGGCATTTATATCGATCCTGATCAGATCAAAGAGATTTCTGAGATCCCATTCCCTCACAATAAGAAATCGATGCAGTCATTTCTTGGCCAGATTAATTTTGTTAAAAGATTTGTACCAGATTTTTCTCATATTATTTTGCCCCTCCAGGCAATGATTAGGAAAAATGCAGTCTTTAAATGGGGATTAGTAGAAAAAGAAGCTTTTGATTTAATAAAGCAATCCATTATCAACGCCCCCTCATTAATTACTCCAAATTTCTCTAATCCTTTCACATTGTATACTATCTTATCCAATTCTTCATACGCTGCAGTACTTACGCAACTAAATGATCACAATTTGGAGGCACCCATCTCATTTTTTAGCTCAAATCTTCAGGGTGCCGAACTGAATTACTCCGATGTGGAAAAACAAGCCTTTGTTGTGTTTAAAGCAGTCAAACATTATAGACCATTCCTTCTGAAAACCCACATAAAAGTAATAGTTCCTTTCCCAGCTGTTAGGCAACTATTAATACAAAAAGAACTGGGTGAAAAAGGGCAAATTGGGTCACAGCGCTTCAAGAGTATGACCTAGAAATTAGGCCAGCAAAGATTGTTAGAGGCCAAGGTTTTTACAGGATATTGGCAGGAGCTTCCAACATTCCCGAATCAAGCGATAATGGTCCAACTGAAGAAATCAATCAGATAAGTGTCACTGATTCTGAATCTCAATATGCAGATTTGGTATTTTATTTAAAAGATGGTTATGCTCCTCCACATTTATCTTACAAAAGAAAAAGGGCCATCAGATTAAAAGAAAAAAGTTTTACACTTATTGATGATGTGCTTTTTAAGAAGAATTATGATTCTATTTTGCTAAGATGCCTTGAGAAAACTGAAGCCCAAAAGGTGTTGCAGGAGTTACATGATGGACCAGCAGGAGGACATTTTGGAGCTGACACAACAGCTCACAAGATTATTCATGCTGGATATTATTGGCCAACCCTTTTTAGAGACACCCACGAGTATGTAAGGAAATGCCTCAATTGCCAAACTTCTAGTGGAAGACAACAAAAATCGGCTTTCCCTTTGCAACCAGTCAACATTGAACAACCATTTGAGCAATGGGGATTGGATATCATCGGGGAAATTAATCCACCTTCTTCCAAGCAGCATAAGTATATTCTTACTGCTATCGACTATTTCACTAAGTGGGTTGAGGCAATCCCTTTGAAGACAACAAATTCTGAAGCAATCATTGAATTCATAGACCAATTCATCATTACCAGGTTCGGTGTCCCAACTGCTCTTGTATTTGATAATGCTTCTTATTTCTCAGGCAATTCTATGTTTGATTTTGCTATCAAGAGAGGATTTAAGTTAAAGTATTCTGCTAATTACTATTCTCAGGGTAATGGTTTGGCAGAGTCCACTAAAAAGAATCTGATCAAAATTATTAAACGAACAATCGAACAAAATCATAGGAATTGGCATAAAACCTTAGTCTTTGCATTATGGGCTGATAGGATAACACAGAAAGCTTCTATAGGAACCTCTCTGTTCAATCTTGTATATGGAAAGGAAGCAATATTGCCTACAAATCTTGTTCTTCCTTCTTTAGCCCTAGTGCAGTTCATTGAAGAAGCTCCTCTTCTATTCAGCTCAGATATGATCAAATCTTAAAACTAGAAGAAGAAAGAGAAAAGGCCAAAGATACCCATGCCAAACATCAGCAAATCATCAAAGCAGCTTTTGATTTTGTCTCATCAGGGTCAAAACAATTCCAAGTTGGCGATTTAGTTCTAAAGTGGGATAAAGCCCATGAGGACAAAGGCAAACACACCAAGTTCCAAAAGTTGTGGCTTGGACCATTTCAGATTTGTGAGAAAATAGGCCATTCAACCTTTTTATTGCAAAATTTAGCAGGTTTGAGGGAGCCTCTCCCTGTAAATGGCCTCATCCTAAAAAAGTTCTTCAATTGAGAAGGTGACCCCTTCTCCTTTTATTTCCTTAGGATTTTATAGTTTGTATGCTTTTTAGGAAATAAAGTTTAAAGGCATCTTCCATTGACCTTTCACTATGTTTGAAAAGTTGTCTCACTGAAGTATCATGAGTAATTGCTTTCAAACAATAGAACTTTCAATCGAAAAGGATAATTCTTGGGAAATTAGGTATCATTGTATTCTGAAACCACAATTTAAGTTTGGCGAACTCCTCCTAAAGCATAAAAGTAATGTGAGTCATTTTCTGTTTCAAATTGGTCTTAAAAGGTTATCAATATCAAAGATAGAAGTTAATTCAATATCAACATCTTCAACTCTTAACCTGTCATCCATTAATTCTCAAGGAAGAGATTGTCCATCCCATTCATTAAAGATTATGATTTTTCAGAGTGTAATTCTAAAATATAAAGATATTAAAGATAAGAGGTCTTATTACAAGCCTGCTTACCATATTCATAGGGAAATAGCTTAATTGACATTACCAATACTGCATACCAAAATAGGGTAATGGCTTGAAATTTCAAGATAAGGAGTCTCATCACGAGCTAGCTTGTTCAGTTAGACTACTACCAGTGAATGGCATTGTCAACAGCTGGCCATCAAACCAGGGCAATGGCTTTTTATCCTATCAATCACAGAAAAAAGAAAGATGAACAAAATATGAAAGCATGTTTTGAATTCATTCTGATAATCACACTCTTAATTGGATGGGACAATGGACAATTACATGGTTAAAAGGTATCCCTATCGAGACTATAAAAGTTTGCTGGCAGCAGAGGCTCTACCTATGGCAGGCGAGTTTACTATAAAGGCTGATTTGGAGAGGTTTTCCGATTTTTATCATTATAAACCAATAGAGGCCTATTTGAGACTTAAAATGTACTTATTTCAAGTTAGCAAAAGGAGGAAGTTAGCAAAATTACTTTCATGATATACAGAATGCATAAATATCTAGCTATATCAGAATTTTCCTTTGCAGTTGAAACTCTATTTTCAAAAAAGTTTAAGTATTTTTGATTTTTCAAAGATAGCTGGTTCTTCCAGTGAATCGCCAATTGTTGTGCTCTACAAACAACCCCCCATTTCATGTTATTTTTATTCATAAAACATTAAAATGTGAAATGGGTCCCTTTAAAATAAAATTGATATCAAAACTTTTACTTAACAAAAGGCCCGATAATCAAATGAGCGCTTTATAAAAACCCTTTTTAAAGAAATATCCATTTAAAAGAAATAAAGCAAATTTCGGTCATTGTGATAAAGCGATTGCAAGATTGCATATCGTAATGACAAGAGGGACATATAAAATGGCATAAGGCTTTCCGCCGATGCAATATCGCATTCGGCGATCGGCGATCGGCGATATCCAATGCACTACCCAAAAGCGCCCCATATCAATACCACCGATGCGATAAGCTATCAGCGATCGGCGATCGGCGGGTCCCCTTGTTTAAGCCTTAATATAGATAAGACTTTCGCCGATGCGATATCGTAATCGGCGATCGGCGATAGTCGATGCAATTGTTAAGGTGGACTTGTTATAATCCCCGATGCGATGCGATAAGGCACGGTTTTCAATAGAAAGTCGTTAAAGTGATTGGAAGGCTCAATTTATTCATATTTAAGGCATAATCACTCCCGCTCGGCCGCCAATACGTCCATTGCATGCTTAAAGAGATCTCTCGACCAAATAATGATATAATGGGCATTTATAAGGTGGCAGGTTCTATACGGCCATTTAATGGATTCAAGTCTTAAAATCTGTCCATAGATTATCTCCGCGCCTATTTTAAAAGCTGAGTATATTGCTGCGCATCTATTCATTTGCTATCAATTGCAAGTTTTATCGCTATCTCTCTGTGTTACGCCAAATTGCCTCTCTGTGCAGAATTCAGTCATAGACAGGAGTTCGGGCATGATGGGTAAGAAGTCTAAGAAGACCGCAGGTGCTTCCAATCCACCAGTCGCAGGGCAAGCCGCTGCAAACAGCAAGAAAGGCCTAATATCCGACACAACATGCACAAGCCTCACCAGAGTGACTTGGCAAGGAACTTATGACTTAATTGAGGCCGAGAAACCAGAGCAGACGGTAGCAGAAGCTACCACGGATTCATTAAAGAAGTCGAACTGCACTCTCAAGGATTTGGCTGATTCTTTCCTCCATAGGATAGCAGCCAGGGAGCAAATTCTCCCATATACAGACATTGTGCGATGGGCGATTGAAGAAATCCCCATCATGGACAGAACTTTTAGCACAAGGGAGGGAAGGATTTTTGGATCGTTCACGCCAGAAGACCTGACGCAAATGTATCATTTGCCCGAACCGAAGAAGATATACAACAACGCATTCTTGGAGAAGTTTGCGAGCGAGAATGAGATTGAGTCTGAACCTATCAAGGATTGGAGGCAAAATCCAAACAAACACAAGCACGAATCTTCCGGTAAGTACTCGGTCGATTCTTTGGCTTCTCCTTATTGCTATGTGGGTATAATGATGTGTAGATTATGGGGTTTACACGACTTTTCCATTTTTACCATTGAAATGGTTCCTCTTATGGAGGCAGAAGTAAACAGCATGATTATGGATTGGGCTACTATCCTTTTTGATAAGCTAGCAGTAGTTGTTCGTGACTTTAGGAATAAAACTATAGTCAGTGAGAGGAAAATTCCCCCATTCTACTATAGTGCATATATCCTAGATACCTTATGTTTCAATTCCCAATTCCCTATTCTTGGTTGGAGGTGGACTGCACAAGACCCCTCGCCCATTCATATTTATCATCACAAGTTGTGGAAGTCATCCTATAAAAACCACTTGTATCGGATTTGTAATGGATTCATGGTTGCCATTTATTATTCAATTTTTGATAAACCCATTTCAAGGATCTCCTACCTAGCCTCCTTTGATTTGCCAGCAGTGGCTAGTTGGTTTGGAGAAGAGCATTTTACTTATATTAGAGTGTTTGGCAGCCAAGCCAACCCTCATGTCCTCCCCTTATATGTTCCTGATAAATTGCTGGCAAGGGAAATTGCATATCAGATTACAGCTGAGAGTACTACACAGACTCTCAAAAAGGAAAAGAAAAGAGGTTGGCCTACTTTTCCCTTCATATGTGGTGTCTTTACCCTGCATGATCTCAAACATGCGGAAAAGGAAGCCACAAAGATTCAAGATTTAACTCTGGCTACAATCCCGAGTAGAGCATTTGACCCAAAGCGAACTACCTATGCCACCTTGGAACATGCCAAGTTAGCAACGTTTGATCATCAAGAAGATATGTTCGATGACATGTTCTCTTCAGCCGAATCAATAGGTCAAGCCAAAGAACTCGCCAAGATGAGATACAATGATGAAGGGTTAACTGAGTTTAATAAACTTAGAGAGCAAAGGTTGAAAACTCTGCCTCTAGATTTATTAGCGCTAACCCCAGTGGCATCATCAAGCGAGCCTGGTTAGCAACAGACAAAGGAACCTCCTGCTACAACGAAGGATCATAATAGCGAGCAGGAGGAACAACAGAGGAAAGACCAAGAGGAAAAGCTGAAAAAGGAACAGGAAGAACAGTTAAAGAAAGAGCGGGAAGATAAACAGCAAAGAGAGCAGGAGGATAAACGGCAAAAGGAACAGGAGAAGCAACAGAAGGAAAAACAGGAACAATTGCTGAAGGAATCTCAAACTAAACAGACCTCCACCGATACTAATGTGGGTACTATCACAGACCGTAAATTGCTAAAGGAATGGCAGTAGTTCGACACCATTATCAGTGGAGGGAAGGACTCAAAAAGTACCGATACTCCTAAGACCAGCAATATGCAGGATGATACCTCATCTCAGGTTCTGAGTGGAACCAGTGGCCCACCTAAATCTAAAGATATTGAAATAATTCCGAAAGATCCCAGCGATCAAATCATTTTACAAATAGAAGATATTCCTCCTTTGGATGTCTTCTACAGCCCTAGGCACAGAGCAGTGGTAAAACGATCAAGGAAAAGATGAAGCCTTGATCAACCTTCTATCTTTCCAGAGCAAACGGTCACAGGCAATGTAGTGTGGAAGGAGAAACTGGATCCCTCCAATGATCTAACCAAATTGTCATAGTATGCTGGAGCCTATTCAGCTGCAACCATCGACAAAGCATCGCAGGTAAGTCTTTTATTAAGGACTAAAGACCAGGAAATCTCCACATTACAGATAGAATTAGCCGAGATAAAACAGAGGGTAATGCAAGTGGAGGAGCAGTTAGCGGCACAACAATAGAGGATAGCGCAGGTAGACGAGCAGTTATTGGTGCAACAGCAAATAAATAATCAATTGGCTTAGCAATTGGAAGCAGAAAAACAAAGGATTGATCAGGCTGCGATCCAGAAACAGAACGAATTAACGGAGGCATTGGAAAAGTTGAAAGCAGCAAACGGGCAATTGGTGAAAACCAAGGATGAGCATATCGCTCAAATAATAGCACAACTAGAGGAGATAAAAGGAGATTCGCAGGTAACAGAGTTCAGGAAAGAAGCAACGTTGATAAACAATGCGCTAATATCGCAAATTAAACTCTTGTGTCAACAAATCGCTCAAGCGGAGCCACTCTGTGAATTAACTACATCCATAAATGAGCAGGTAGAGAAAGCTAGGGATGACTTGAATCAAGCTGATGAGGCTATTACTGCATATCTTGAATGGCAAGATTCGAAGTCGGGAAAAGCCTCCAATTTGCCCAGGATACTTGAGGTTCATAAAGATATACTTTTCACGGAATGGCACACACAGGTGTTAAAAGCAGAGAGAGCAGCTTCATCAAGATGTAGATTAACTTCTAGCAATTTAGTTGATCTAGTTAACAACACTCTCTACATAGAAAACATGATTTCCCAGTGTGCACCGGGAAAGATTACTACAACAAATGCATTGGAGCAAACGTGTTATCCAGAGTTAGAAGGCAGAGGAAGATTAATCGCCGGAGTTAATAGTTTAAACATGGAAACATATTGGCACTTCCTAGTTAAGCCTCATGAACAAAGAGCCGCCCTTAAGTGTTTAACAGATGCCATCGAGTGTATGATTCCCGACATCCAAGATGCCACCTATGCTGCCCAGCTCAGTTCGTGCCTCAACAAACCTCCAGAAATTGAGCCAATGCTTGCCATCAATCAGCTCAGATTCAAAGGAAAGCAGCCGACTCAATGAATCATCCTCCAGCTCCCCAGATCGCCAGCCAAGATAGCAACAAAGTTATTGTTATCAGTTTAAGTAGCATTTCTGTTTTATAGATATTTAGATTAATATTGTATTTATAGACCCTTTCATGTTTTTAGAAAGGGTCGTAAAATTTTGTAATAAACTTAACAGACTGAAGTTTGCACTACTGTGCTTTAGCCTTTATTCTTTTATGAAACTCGACCAGTCGTTCTTACTTTAATGAAGAAATTTCTTTATACAATTGGGCACTATTGTCGTTGATTGAATAATGTTTATGCGTTAAGGGAAGAACTACACATAGCGATTGATATCAAGGAGTGGCAAGCAGCTCACATGGTATTTCTATATGTGTCTGAAATCATTCTGTGTATGTGAATTGTTATGTAATTATTCTTGCTATCGTTGATTATATGCATGCGCTATAACATCAAATCTTATTTATTCCACTATTGGGTGTTTATATGATCTGCCTTTACTTTTAAATCATGTATGCGACAATGATATGAATGCATAAAGTGTGGTAATTTCACTTCAATCGCTCTGCTTAACTATTTAAGCACAACAATCTTAAATGATTCAATATCTATGTCTTAAAGATACAGTCATCTATATGTTTGTCTTTTAGACATAGAGCATCAAAAGCTACGCTTTAGAACTCAATAGATTCCCGAGATAGTTTCGTTTACTTATATTTCTGTCAATAGGTTTAGCCTTCCGCCTACCACTAGTGTTATCTACAAAGCATTCACTCATCCCATTTATCTATTTCTGGGAAACTGGTCCCATTACCCCCAGTCGGAGCCACTATCCCAAACGGAAAAGGAGCT
>APFE030598972.1:14664-29586 GCA_000404065.3 Pinus taeda
AAAAGGAGCTGCACTAAGGTCCGGACCGGGTGGTTTCCCCAATGTTGTTGCAGCGATTTTCGAGGCTTCAACAATACCATACAAACTGATTTGGTTCTAAATATAAAGTTGCAATACTACCTTTTGTGTGTTTTACACATTATTGAGATCGAAAAATTTCTCCATCTATAGTATCCATGTTGCAGGATCCTTGCCATCAAACTTCCTCATATCAATTTTTGGAAAATGGTGGGTCTTAGATCCAACATTGGATTCTATGAAATCATGACTAACATTTCTTTTTCTCTCATCATGAGTTTCCTTTACTACCCTTTCACCATTAGTGACCATTTCTTGTAGCAACTTATTCAAATTTATCTTCAATTCTTCCATCTTAACATCCATGCCATTCATCTTAGCTTCCATGCCATCCATCTTAGCTTCTACACCTTTCTTTAAACCATCCATCTTAGCTTCCATGCCATACATCTTAGCTTCTACATCTTTCTTTAAGACATCCATCTTAGATTCTGTTACTTTTTGCACGAGTGACATTTGTTGTACTTGGTCTCATAATTTTGATATATCATGTTGCATTTCCTCCTCTTCTTCATGATTCATGCTAGATCTTTCAAGTTGCTTACTATGTGTTTGCATTTTCTTTCCTCTGGGCATCAATTATCGATAATAATGCTTTACTTTGCCCTTTGAATTCCTTCAAACTAATTTTTCAAACCAAGCTTATGCAAAATTTCAAGAAAACTACACACCTTTTTTCACTTTGTAGGAGCTCAATATTGAATCTAATGTATCTCTGTAATTTTGAATCATCCAGTTCTGAAATTATGACCTATAGTATCCCTCTATGTCCTCTTTCCAATTCCACTAGTCTGATCGAATTTAGATTCTCCAAGGCATAGTTATGCACAATATCCCAAGATGACCTGATTATAGACCTTTCCAGAAGAGCGAACTTTTATGAAGTGTCACGTGTCACTGTTTTGATATTAGTAGTTGAAAAATATACAAAGGAAACTACAATCTGTCTTCTTTCTGTGACCTTTGATGAAATGTCAATCTCATGCTCAAAACAAAAGTTATGATGATTTTCCCCAGGTCACCTATTTGGAATGAAATTCAAGAGTCTACAAAAAGACCAACTTCCTTAGATCATATCTCCACAAATATTGCACGAAAAGCTATGAAATTCAGACATGATGTTCAACGCTATTTCACCTCAAATGGGTTTTTGTTTTCTCTTCCGAAACGTCGCAAAATAAAAATTATAGCGAAAATTCTAGGATGACCTATTTGGAGTAGTGAAACCCTAAAATCCAAAGCTCTGATACCAAATGTTATGAAACCAGCTGACAAAAAGATAGAAAAGATAGTTGGATGCCTTAGAATTCAGCCTCTTTGAGGGGGCAACCTCCTTTACATTACACAAATGAATAATTCTTGGATGATACATATGAGAAAACCTCCTTTCTATATATAGGTGTCTAAGGGGTCACAATATAACCAAGTCGACCTAGAAATAATAATATAAAGGCACAAAAATAACAATAGAGGGATTCTATGGGGCACAGTGATAAAAATATGGGGGCAATAGGGGCACAACAATATTAATAAGGGATACAACTACAATAGTAATGGGGCATCACTAGTATTATAAGGACCTAATATCACCATTTCCCCTGAAACTTCTATTTTGCCCAATTTACAAGACCAACGCTAATGACCTTTGTCTCTCCTGCGCCGATGTGCAGATATTAGCACTATCCCTCACGCCGACTGGAGCGACTGAGATGTGTTCCAGTTGCACCGATCCTGTTTTGGAAATTTTTTTAAATTAGGAGCTGAAGCTTCAAACTCTAGAAGCTTCGTAATGGAAGTCTGGTAAATGGTTTGGCTAGATAGGGTCGAGGATGTCAGTTTGGGCTCCTTTCCCCTAAAATGAAGGAACTACCTCAAGGGATAAGCCCTTATGCCATGAGAAGAGGATTCATTTCCCATCCATTTTTCCTATATAAACCTCCCTTCTTCCCAAGCACAAGATAGTGTTGATATTTGTGTGCTTATGCTATTTTGGTTTGGAGTAGACAACAAGCTATTACTAGTTGTAGCTATCTAGTTGTGTGAGGGAGAAGTGTGATTTAGTTTGGAGTGAAGCTTAGAGGGAAGAGCCTTAAAACTATTGTTGATTGAGGCCATCATGGAATGCTAGCAAGAGTGTGTGGGGACCTAGTCTTGTCAGAGGAAGACTGAAACGTCAAGGAAAATGGTTTTAATCTCTCTTTGATATTAATATATTCAACTATCGCTTGATTTCCTACATGTTTTGTCATCTTACATATTCATGGCTTAATGTTTCTTGACTTGTTAAGTAGGTTGAATTAAAATTTGTCTATTATCACATTTGTTGTTTGTTGTTGTTTACTTGTGTCAAGTGCTTGAAGAAGGAAGCGAGAGATAGATGGAGCGAGCAAGAAAGGACATCATCAAATAGGATAAGTTGACTAACAGGTATGTCCTCTTAATTGTTTCTAACCTAAGGAAATCTTCCATAGAATTTATCTGTTGTGGCTAGACCCATCATCGAGCTAGAGGAATTCATTCGTGTCCGCACTTATAATTTTACTTCACCACACCATTTCACTTGAATGAATCAAATTATCTATCTAACATCATTTCTAGCTCTATTTGATCCATGTTGACTCAATAATAAACCACAAGCGCTTAGGCACCTCTTGATCAACTCAGAGCTTTATTGAAGTGTTTATTCTCTAGTTTAAATTATTGGTGTAGTATTTATCTGTGATTATTCATAGTTTGGATTTACAATATGGTTCCCACTAATTTGTTTTTTATGTATCTTAGTAGATGCTTGTGAGAAACAACAACTCTTATAATTATGTTTAACTCATTGAGTTTAGGGCTTGCTCCATTTCGCCCAAAATTATTCTTTTAGTAATAGATAGGGTACCTTTGGTTACTAGATATCTGATATACATGTAGCCTTCCATTCCAATTTCAATCCTCAAGGTAGGGATTTCAATGATTAGAAAAGTAGCTTTAATAGTTTCCCAAACTCTGCAAATTTTATTCTTCTTCGATGTACCACAATTTGCAGGGGCAAGGGGTTTCCATCAGCCTTGGTGATGATTTATATATATATATATATATACTCAGATATATATAATATATATATATATATATAATATAATTATATATATATATATATATATATATTAACTTAGTATCATATTTGTTTGAAAATGATTGTGCTCTCTTAGGGTACCATAGGTTGGAATCAGACATTCTAAGTAGGCTTAAATGCCTCTATATTTTTGCTCTTGTTTCCTTTCGAAGTGAATTTATTTCTACTTGTTAGGGCTTATTTCTCTTCCACAAAAGATATCTTAAAATTTTAATATGGTTACCCTTATAACATTTCACAAAACCTTATTATTTTTCAGATGATTTCAAGACACTTAGACAATGTGCAGAACTTTGGTCTCCTTTTCAAGATACTCAATCGTAACTAGGCTGGTCACTTAGTTTCTTGGGCCCTTGAAAATGAAACACGAATATTCCTTCAAACTTTTCGACTTTCTAGCGTAGGTCTACCACCTAATTTCAAAGGTAAAGTGGCCAAAATATATTATTCAAGCTTGGATCTCAAGGTTGATCTATATATTTCCTTTTAGATTGGCTTGAAACCCTTAGTATTCTAAACAAAAGTGATCCTTTTGTTGCTTATTCCACTGACCTTAGCTTTGATACCATGTTGACAAATCCTTAAGGCAACATTAGGTTTTTTGTTAACATGATTTCTCTTTACATGAAAATTCCTATTCCTTGTCAGAGAGTTCAAAACTTAAACCACTATCTTCATCAAATTTGGAATCGAAAGTGAGGAACTTTTTTTTAAAATAAAATAAGATTGCTTTCCTTTATTTTTTCATGGTGATAGGTAAAATTGAAAGAAGAGTTGCGCATTCTAGGAAAACCCTCAAATTTAACCATGTCACTCTATTCTTCTTAGCCATCAAATAAACTTCGCTTTGTATACTTTTATCTATACCTTTCATGGTATTGTAAGTAATGTGAAGGCCTCTTCCTTTGTTTCACACTACAATTCGTGGTTGTCCATAAATCTATCATGGTGATTTCCTATGCAAGAGATGATCAAGTCAAGATTGTTTTTTTAATTCTACAGTTTCTTATTTATCATTTCTTTGTCATCTTCAAACAAAGAGTTGAAAATAGTAGCAGTAGCATCATCTTCTTCAAAAATGAATCTAGGAGCTTCTCCATTAAAATCTAGGCTAGAAAATACTTCAAGATTGGTTTCATCATTTTTAAGAGTTGGACTTAAACATTTCTCAATTAGCCTTTGTTCATCCAAAAAATTCCCAATCTCTTGAATAATGGGAAGGCATTATTTAGGAACATAGTCCAATGTGTGCATAATGTTTGAATAAAATTTACAAAAGATGAAAACATTTCCTTTACAAGGATATTGAACCAATTCCTTGCATTTCCCTATATACTTATTGCAAAAAAAATAATTAAAATATCTTCATCAAAGAGTGCATTGTTACTGTTAAATTCCATAAATGCAAAGGGATGACATGTGACTATCTCAATTTACCCATTGACCCTTGGAATTTCCTCTACATATATCCTGGGATGTTCATGAGGAAATACTTGGGTCTTCGAGAAATCAACCATAGCATACCATTGTCATATCCATGGGGGGAATTCCATGGTGGAAGAAAATAATGAATGATCAATCATTACCCAGTGAGGATCAATAATAAATTGAAGGTGTACAGTAAGGAGCTTCAATGGAAGACCATCCTTCATCCTCTAAAACCAACTATGACTTGATGAAATAACTTAATACTTTAGCCAAGGAAGCATAAGGAAAATCAAATCATGGTATCAAATACACATGAAATCAACAAAAGATGAATGAGGAGAAACCCTGAGATTATCCCTTCCATGTGATATTTTATATCCCTCAATGGATCAATTTTAAATTCTTGTAAATAACTTGAACATTCCACCATTAATATTTATGTACTAAACTAAAACCAACTAAGACGAGCTTCAAAAATTGGGATATTCACCACAAATAATGAACCCTTAACACCATAGATACTCCAAGAAAGATATATTGATTTGGATCCAAAAAGAGAGAGATCTAAATTCCATAACCATAAGTTCAAATTAAAAGGTGCATCTCATCATATAGATGATTCATCTCTTCCTTTCACAATAAAACTCAAATATTTATGTGATTCATTATATTTAGCCTAGGAGAAGTAACTAAATAATTGTAGCAAAACATTAAAAAAAAGTGGTCAAGGCACGTGTACAATGAATAGGATGAAGTAAATGAGAGGTCCTCTCCTCCAAATAAGGGTGAATGATGCCCATGTAGACTCCAAAAGCTCTCCAAGATGTTCTAATTAACAATGAAGCAGAATGCATAGTAAAATGGGTAGAAAAAGTGTTGTTCGTAGAAGTCAATGAGATGACCACCGTTAGCAGGCATGAAGCAGGATTGGTTAAAAATAGAGTGGATTTGGTTATGAACATTATCACCAACAGTCTTCTCTCCTTGAGAAATAATTGTGTTATCAATAATAAATCTCTCGTCAGCTCCATGTATGACCATAACAAAATAATGAACTGAGTTCTAATTAATAACGAAGTAGAATGCATAGAAAAAGTGTTATTGGAAAGATTCAGTGATATGACTACTGTGAAGGGTCATCCATCCCTAGAAAACAATTGTTTTCTCAATAATAAACCTCTGGTGGGCTTCTTCAAATATGATATGGGCGAAATTTCAAGTAATAATGAAGAAGTAAATGATGTAGTAGCAAAAACATTGTATGTAGGAGTCAATAATCAGACGAATGGTAGTAGCCAATGTACATTTAGAAATGAAAAAAATTGTAATGTTGGGGAAATACCAGTGGGTCCTAATAAAGGAAAAAATATAACTGAAGACATGTTTAAAGAAATCCCTTATAATCCTTCTCATAATTTTGGTTGCAGAAAGTAGTGAACATTTCCTCTTCAAATATAAGTAATGAGGAAGCTGAGGTCTTAAATAAAGGCCTTAACTTTGACATAGCTCCCAACCGCATACCAACAAAATAAATTTATTTGTAGCCTTGAATATGGGATTCTAAATCTAAGTGAAGAAGATAAAGAGATTATTTTCATCGTAAGAAAAGATAAACCTCCAAAGAAAAACCTGAACCAAGGACAAAACATGGCCCTCATAAGCTTGACGAATAATGATAACATTGTCATATTGAAGGAAGACAAGTGGGGAGAAACTGTGGTAATTGATAAAGATGAATACATCACCAAAATGAGAGACCACCTATACAATAGTGGCAGTTATAAGAAGTTGAAGGAGAAACCCATTTCCAAGATTTCAAGGATGGTTAAAAAGGCCATCAAAGACTCCAACCTTGATGAAATAATAAATAAACACCTTTCCCCTCATAGAGAATTAGTCCCACATATTTATGGAGCCCCGAAAATTCATAAAGCAGATGCCTCCCTCAGGCCTATTATTAATACTATTGGGGCACCCACATATGAATTAGCAAAATATGTTTCTAGAAAACTTGCTCCCTTGGTTGGCAAGACTAGTTCCTACATTAAAGACTCCAACCATTATATATAACTTATGAAGAAGGTGAAATTTTATCTTGGGGATAAGATTTTTAGTTTTGATGTGGTCAAGCTCTTCATGAAGATTCCCTTATATGAAGTTGTCCAAGTGGTAAATGAAGTCACAGACTCCCAAACTTTGAAGCTTGTTGAAATATGTCTCTGTTCCACTTTATTCACCTTCCATGGTGAATTATTTTGAGAAAAAATTTAGAGTGGCTATGGGATTCCCACTTTCACCTATAGTAGCCAACCTATTTAAGGAGAAGTTTTAAAAGAATGTACTTAATACCTTTCCGCTAAAACTGAAATTATGGATCAGGTTCGTTGATGATACTAGTGTAAACTGGCCTCATGGGACAAAGAGTTGAGTGACTTCCTAGACCACCTTAACATTTTATCTAAGGAAATTAAATTCACAATGGAATTTGAAGAAAATAAAAACATTCCATTCCTTGACATTATCCTCCTTAGAAATAAATATGGTTCACTTTGACAAAAGGTTTTCAGAAAGAAAGCACACATTTATAACTACCTTCATGTGGAATCCCATCATCACCTAACCCAAAAGATGGGGGTGCTCAAAACCATCTTCACTAGAGCCTTAAGAATATCGGACACCAACCATGTTGATGAAGAAATTGAGTATTTAAGGAAGGTCTTTTTAAGCATTAGGTATAAAAGTAAGGGCGTCATTAGGACCATTAAAGGAGCTAGGAACAAAAATCAAGTTATACCATGTGCAACCAACTCCAAAGATTCTAATAATAAAGCCTATTTACCCTTCATTCAGGGTGTTACTGACAAACTTTCCAAGGTTCTCAGAAAACTAGTATTGAAACCTCTTTCCAACCCTTAACTACCATAAGACATAAGATGAGATCTGTCAAAGATAGCTTGTATCAACTCCAACAAAATGATGTTTACAAAGTCATGTTCTTGTGGGAATTGTTACGTAGGAGAACCAGGGAGGTCCTTTAAAATAAGGCTCAAAGAACATGGTGTTCACATAAAAAATAATACAACAAGGTCTTCTACCCTTGTTGAACATTCAGCTAAGTCATGTCACCACATATGCCTTGAAGACTCTAAAATAATCGGCAAAGAGAAGCATCAATATAAACGTAAAATTTGGGAAGTTCTTGAAATTATTAAGCATCCTCAAAATCTTAATAGAGATGGGGTTTAGAAGTAAGTAGAAGTTGGATTCCTATCCTCACCCACAACATTAGAACTCTTAACCATAACTGAACCTGGATATAAATTTCCCTAACTAACTAATGATCCCTATAATAATACAGCAATATGTTATTATAAGATTAGTTATTATTTATTTAATAATAACTATTAATCCTTAATAATAATAATATCATTCATCAATTACAAATTATCTCTTCCTCCTCATTCATTCTGCCCCTACCTTATAACAAATCATTATATCCAATCTTATATTCCAATCCTAATTTTTTTAAATAATATTATTGATGGGATGAGGCTCATTTGTAGTTTTAATGTCAATTAGTCTAGGTTAATCATAAAATTATTTATACTATTAATTCAACTGTCAATTTATTAGTAATAATTATTACCAATAATTGATGAAAATAATTAGCATAATAAGGGTTACTAACTTTATTAATTGGCCATTATCCTAAATAGAGCTTTATTAATAATAATTATTATCTGTTATAATTTTCATTTCTAATTTATTTCCCTTAACTTTTTATTGCTACTTTTCTGTTTATTTTTATTATTAATTTATTCGGGGTTTTCTACTCAACCATTTCTCTCTGCTCATCCTTCCTTTCATTATTTATTCCCTTCCTCCTTGCTCTTCTATATAGATTTGTCCTGATATTAATTCTTGTTGTAGACTTGAAACATCGACATTAAAAATGACTGCTATGGTTAATAGTCTGAATTCTCATCCTCAAGATTTTAATCACAGAAATTTTAAATCACTCATTAAGTTAAAATGTTGAGTATCTTACATCATTCTGATGGAGTAGACCATTAGATATCCGATTTTGTACCGATGGACAAATGAGTTTGTTCCATAACACTTTCATCGCATTAAAGTATTACAATATCGCTTAACCGATTCCACACCATCGGAAATTTGACTCCATGCTAACGGAAAAAAATTCTCGAATCCAGTGGGAATGGAATAATAAGGCATCAATTATCAACATCCAAGTGTCAAATGTTTGGCCTCTATGTCAGCAGATATCTGACATTTAACTGTCACTTAAACTTATAGTAATGTTGATAATTTTGTGCGACATCGTCGGACATCCAACTCCATACCGACGGAATAATCCATCGGATCCCGTCGAACTAGAATAATACAGCGTCGCATATCCAATGTCAAAGCATAAGATGTTTTTGCCTCTATGGAAACATATCTCTGACGTTTAGCCCATATCAAATCCAACTACAGACTGTCAAATGATCAAAGACATTTTTTTCCAACTTTGGCATTGGATATTCGATGTCTGTCTCGTCGAATATATGATGCTAAAAAAATTTTCAACTATTTGACACAATCCCATCCACAAAAATTATATATCCAATTTGTCAGATATCTGACAACTATGAGTTGAATAACTAACGAATATGTGTCAAATTTTTGTCCCATTTATACTAGTGTCAAATTCTTATAAAATAAAAACCCAATGAGTATATTTATGATTCATGATAAGGAGAATGAGTAAGTATCACATGGGTTTGATACTAGTAATGATGATGGTGGTCCTTGGGATGATATAATTCCAACTATTTTGTATGGAGTATATGAGGGTTTGTGTGGTTTTCTCGGTTGGCTAATAATTCAAAGTAGGTTCTATGAGGTTTTTGTTGATATAATAGATGACATATTCTCTATTATCAACTCCTTCCTCAACTAACATGCATGTAATGTCTATGTCATATTATGATAGGTAGAGGGTGTAGTCCTTGTTATGGTTAAGAAATCTTATTGATGTAACTTCGCGACAACATGTCATTCAAAGCCTCAAATTAATGGTGAGCTTGCTCATCCCATTGGAATGGGAAATCCTAACAAATAAGGTAGATAAAAACATAAGCACATGTGGCATAATTAAGAACAAAGAAACATAATAAATTGGCCTTACCCTATATGTTTTATAGCTACATCAAATACTTGGGTGATGGGATTTTTGCATATGGATTGTACTTTCAACAGTTCTACCCTGATGCCTTGTTAGGAAATAATAGATCTCAACAGTCTCCAAACATTTATGTAGAAGACACATTTGATGGGGTTCAATCTTAGGTTGTATTGTCGACATCGTTAAAATAAAATGCAAAGATATTTAAGATAACCCGAGGACATTTTAGAATGGGCTATAAGGTCATCCAAATAGGAAAGTATGAGATGAGATAGATCATGAAAAATGTGTTAGGTAAACTTGACTCAGGATAGAGTCAAAGTTGACCAGGTTAAACAGTGATGGTTATTACGGGCAGCGGAAGTGGTTTATGTTGCACCCATGGTATTCTGCCCGTGGTATTATATGTAATGGAGCTTATAAAAGGCTGGAAGGACTTCATTGTAATGTAAGACCTGGAGGTGAGTGGTGAAGGCTCACTTGGTTGGATTGGCTAGGGTTTTGGCCAATGCTAATGAGATCTTATTAGGTTGGGTTTTTCTTCGGATTTGGGGTTTTCCCGGATAAACATTTATGTTTATGCGTTTATGGTTGTTGTTGGTTATTTTTATATTTATTCCTCTCAGTAATTATTTATGTTATGCAGTAAATTTCTTAACAACTAGTATCGGAGCCAGATATTGGCTTCAAAGAGATTCTTTGATGCCAAGGGGTTTATAATACCTGATGAGATCAATGCAACCTTTTTACAGATCTGGGTCTGGAAAATAATGGTGGAACAATCGTATGCGGAAGAACCCTGAGGAGAAATTGCAGAAAATAGTGCCATAACTGCCAAGTATCGTAGTGCATTTGCGATATTTACCGGTTTGGAACATGCTGACGAATTGTTCAAGATTCATGCGGCTATTTAAAGAAGGCCAGTAGAAGAAAATTGTTCATGCGGCTTCGAAAATTGTTCATTTTCTACTACGTGAGGCCACGGGTGCTGGAATCTATGAGGTTCTGGCTGAGCTCACAGTTGGAGTTGTTTGATAGATGTTTTTGAGCAAATCAAATTGAGAGAGGATGGATCAGAATCGCAGCAACAATAAACAAAAAAAAAAAATTAATGAAGTCAAAATTATTGCATGTAAATGGGCATACTACTATAAGACCTAGTAAGGCATGTGTACCCCTAGGTGATCACCGGTAAAGTCTGGGTTAGACCTAGGTGATATGGGGGATGTCGAGTTAACAATACCCCGGGTAAAAACTTTGAGGGGGGTAAGAGCTAGAGTGAGCGGGATTGTCTCACTTAGCAGGTTTGGCTGGAATTAGTCAAGGAACCCCAAGTCAAGTTTGAGGGGGGAATTGTTAGGTAAACTTGACTCAGGATAGAGTCAAAGTTGACCAGGTTAAACAGTGATGGTTTTGGGGCACATGGTATTATGCACCCATGGTATTCTTCCCATGATATTATATGTAATGGAGCTTATAAAAGGCTGGAAGGACTTCATTGTAATGCAAGACTTGGAGGTGAGCGGTGAAGGCTCACTCGGTTGGATTGGCTAGGGTTTTGGTCAATGCTAACGAGATCTTATTAGGTTGGGTTTTTCCTCGGATTTGGGGTTTTCCTGGATAGACATTTATGTTTATGTGTTTATGGTTGTTGTTGGTTATTTTTATATTTATTCCTCTCAGTAATTATTTATGTTATGCGGTCAATTTCTTAACAACTGGTATCAGAGCCAGATATTGGCTTCAAAGAGATTCTTTGATGCCAAGGGGTTTATAATGCCATGTGTTTATGGTTGTTGCTGTTTATTTTTATATTTATTCCTCTCATTAATTATTTCTGTTATGTGGTAAATTTCTTAATAAAATGTAATTCATATCTCGCTGGAAAGTGGCTCTTATGTTTTTAAGGGTAAAGGGCATCACTTGATATGAGAAAGTACCCTAGAGGGTTGTGAAATATATTTTGTATTGGTTTGTATGGCGTATCTCTATTTGATTGTAACCTGAGAAGTTGTCCATGAAGGACAAAGTTTTGTGCCTTACATAAGCATCGATAACATAGTCAATAAAGGGTGTCAGATAGTTATCCTTGGGGTAGGATTTGTTCAAATTTATAAAATCAATACAAACATGTATGGTGCCATGTTTTTTCATGATGGGTACAGGGTTAGAAACCCAAGATGTATAAGTGATAGGGTAGATGACACCAACCTTATGAAAGTTACCAATTTCAAGTTCGATTGCTTCCTGTTTGGATGGATGGAGAAGATTCTCTTATTGGCTTATAGGGTAGGAAATGAGCCATGTTTCTATGTGGTGCTTTACAATGGTAGGGATAATTCCAGGGATTTCGAAGCATGATGAAGCAAAAATGTCTCTAAATTCATGAATAGAGATTTGTATGAGGAAACTTGTTCAGGTAGATATGTTTCTCCCAATGAGGTCTCCTCAATGATGACTAGCTTAGTTGATATATCTACCTTCATGGTGGGTGAGATATTAGACATGTTCCCTTTTTCAAAAATATCTGCCACTGGAATGGGATTGTAGAGTTGAGGCTTCTGTGATCCATATCAAGTTTATGAGAGATTTTTCGGCGAAAATCACATGAGAAACCATTTGTCGACGTGTTTCGAACCAACCAGTGTGGTTCATCGTCAAGACAAGTTGAAGAAACAGATCCAGCTTGGCATGTTAAATAGTCTGAGCAGAGTCTCCCACGGCTAAATTAACGGCTAATTTTGACCAAAGGACCCAGGTCAAATTTTTAATCATTAAACTTAATATTATTATTATTAATTATTTTAATATTAATTTATTATTTTATTTTATGAAATAAGTTAAATTATTATTTATTAATGAAATAAGTAATTTAGGTCAATATATAGATTAAATTCATGGTTAGTTTAAAAAAATATTTATTTTAATTATTTAATTATATATATAATATATCTATTATATATATATATATTATATATATATATATATTAAAATCATAACAGAGGTTTTAAGATAAAAGAATTAAATAATTTAATTGGTTAGTTTAAAAGGTTAATTTATTTGTTTATAATTATTTATTAATATTACTAATTATTATATATATATATTATATATAATATAATAGTTACTATATTTCAATCAAAATTATAAAAAATAATAAATAAATAAATAAATAAAAATAAGAGTCGAGAAAAAATAACAATAAGAGGTGAGGAAATAATATTCAATACACAAAATAAAATAATAAAAAAAGTAAATAAATAATACGAGCCCCAAAAACAAGGAGGGGGCCGAACACACGACTAAGAGGACAGAGCTGGAATCCAGCACCTACTGATTTTCCAGCCATCCTCTCTATTGAGATTGCTCAGCCTCTTTTCAATCTCAAGAGCTTCCCTAAATTTCCGATGATGGACCACACTGGTTGGTTTGAAACACGTCGAAAAATGGTTTCTCATGTGATTTTCGCCGAAAAATATCTCATAAACTGGAATGGGATTCTTGAACCAATTTGCTTGTCTTGAAGGTAGGAAATATTTGGTTTCTACCATGCAAATTATATTGAATGGTGTGTCAGTAGTTGTGAATATCTTTTCAAGAAGGAAGAAAGAGTGATGATGCATGGCATCCCATGTACATTTTGGATTCATCATAGCCTCAAGGGTGTCCTTGTTAGAATGGAAGAGGCTCACAAAAGGTGATGAATGGGGTGATGGCTCATGAGGTATGGGTTGGCATCTAGAAGTCTTATTTGAAAAGTAGGGGAATTATTCCATGTTGCCACAGAACCAAGATATTCTGATAATGCATATAAAATTTGAGTCGATGTGGTCATAGGTGGTGTAATATTCACAATAGGCGAAGCGATCTCAACATCGTAGAACAATGGGGAGACAACTTTAATCATGGTTCCAATGGAAGAAGAGATGAAGTGAATATGGTGTTGTATGTCATCATCGCTAGGGAGAAAGAGTATATCCCTAATGGTCACATGAGGATGAATGGGAGAAGAATCTCGGGAAGGTGTTGGTGTCCTTAGTGTTACCGAGAATAGTGTCCACTCGGAGTTTCTATTCCCACTAAGACTAGTAGCTATCTTAGAAACAAACAAGTAAAGTCTACTTTCACTTTCCTTTATGAAAATAGATAAGAGTGGAACAAAGCAGACCAACCTTAGTCTTGTGCTTGGTTTCCTTGTTTGATTCCTCCCATTCCTGATAGATCTTTGCTGTTGCTTCTTCGTCTACCCAGCTTCAAAGAGCACTTGTGGAATCAAAGCAACATAGTACTATCGAAGAATAGAGATCTATATTCATAAATAACACAGGACCAGATATGTGTTAACCATACAAATGCATATATAAGCAAACATACAAGAATATGGAAGAAGACTTGAATAGCTTTATTAAGATCAAGCATAGCAACAGGATTACAACCATATGTTCTTACCCAGCATCATCCTCCAGCAAGAAATCCCTTCTTCACTTCAAGTAAAGCTTAGATCACCCAACACTATGAAGTTTCTCCAGAAAACCAACAACACTTCTCTACAAGATACAAAATTCCAACCTCTAGATCTTTGTGATGAGGGATCCATATATAGATGATTGTAGGGGGGTGAGTCATCTTCTGGGGTCTTGATTAGTGTCCTCTCTTTGATAGTTCTTGATTCCACTTGGAGGAATGATGATCTCTTACCTCCGTCGATAAACAAGAGAGGCAAGTGTCCAGAGGGGAAGCTTCTGGAAGATTCCATGATCTTCCACCTCGCAAATTGTCCCTGCCATTTGTCCATTCCCGACCATCGCACCCTACAGAAGGGCCATTTAGTATGCATCGCACCCTTTACACTGGGAAGGTGATATACATCGCACCCTCTACACTGGGTATTCAGTATGGTCTAGTTTTGACCATTTCTGAGCAGTTTGTAGTGGAGAACTTCTGGGAGATGATGTAATCAACTAACCTTGTTCCTTTAGACAGTGAAGCAACACCTTTAGGGACTTAGGAGCCCTCAGTTTATGGACATTTATGATTGTGGTTGAAGTGCCCAAAAATGTCTATAACACTTAGGGCCAAAGTGAGGGAGTAATCCTATATTGGATGA
>APFE030598973.1:1130-48380 GCA_000404065.3 Pinus taeda
CATAAATCACTATGCACAAGCTGTAGAGGGTCCGAGGCATGCCAAGAGGCATGATTTTCAAAACTGCCCCGATGATGTTTTCCGAGTACACATTCGGAACAAACACCATCTCTGCAAGATACCATGGGAAGACCTGTCACCATATTTTCTTTACATAGGTTCTGAAGAGAGCGATAGTTTAATTGACCAAATCGCTCATGCCAAAGTTTGCTCACTTCATCATTATGAGCAACAAATACTGAGGGGAAGATTTGATGACCCAAAGTTGTGAAACTTATACAACCTTGTGGAATCATCAGCAATGCTAGTGGTTAAAATATGTCTAGGATCCTTTAGGTCCTTAATTACAACATCGTGAGGTGAAAATTCAACGATTTTACCTTCACCTGAATGAGTTATCTGATATACAGATAGAAGGTTGGAGGATAAGGTTGGAGCACATAATACATCATTAAATTGACCATTGTCTATATGAACAGTTCCAGTCCCTACAACACTAAGAGATCTATTATCACCAACATATATATTTTTGGTGTTACAATCATGTAAAGAAGAAAACATGGCTTTATTTTTGGCCATGTGATAAGAAGCTCCAGAATCAATGAGCCACTCATGAGAATGAGAAGAAGAAGATACATTTAATGCATAAGCAGACCGAGATGCTTGACAACCACATGCAGAAAGTGCCATTCCTGAAGATGAATTTGAAGAGTGCTCCAAATTGATGTTATGCTTCTTCATTGCTGCTTCCAAGGCTTCCATCTTCTTAAAGCATTTAGATTCTAAGTGGCCATCTCGATTACAAAAGTTGCAATGTCTATCAGTCTTCTTCCATTTGTTTTTATTGGTCTTATCATTTTGGTGAAATGATTTTTCATTTTGAGGCTGAGTTTGCTTAGTCCCTTGTTTGGTTTAGGACCATTCTTTTTAGGATATGACTTCTTAGGATTCTTTGAGTTTGGTTGTTGCTGGGCGGTTAACGCTTTCTTGGAAGAGTTTCCAAGATTAAGAAGACCAAGGTGTAAGAGTTTTTCTTGTTCTCTTATTTAAGAATCACAAAAAGATCAAAGGAAGGGGGCTTGTAGTCATGTCCTTGAGAAATGAAGGCTTCTCTTGTAGAATGGAAGGTGGAAACAAACACAGAGTAGGCTGGTCCCAACTTAGTAAGAATGCAATAGATAAGGGCACTGTCTTCTTTTTTAACTTTAACACCTTCCAAGAGAAGTCTAATGGTCTTGAACTTGGACAAGAAATCTTCAATGCAAGAAAAATCATTGGGGTTTAATGTAAGCAACTCATTTTCAAGCTGATGGGCTCTAAGTTCATTTTTTATTCCAAAAACTTTAGTAAGCTGCTCCATTGCTTTATCAGGAGTATCAAGTTCAACAATATGGAATCTAAGATCGGGAGAGATAGACATCCCTATCAACCCACGTGCTTGATCTTGCCTATTTTCCCATTTGGCTGCTTTCTCTTCATCTTTTGGCTTGGTTTCTTGGCCTGTGGCTATTCGGTAAAGACCTTTACTTCTAAGTAAATCCACAATGTAGGACCACCATTGGAAGTAGTTGGTGCTGTCAAGGATAACTTGGCATGAACTTTCCATTTTGATAGAACTGAAGCTATATATGCTGAAACTAAGTGTTCCAATGGAAAGAGCTCGAAAAATTAGGCTGGTTAAAAAAAAAACGGTTCTGAAAACGGCTTCCGGATGAAGAAGTTATGACCTTTTTAAAAAAAGTTGATGAAGGCGCCGGCAAAGTGCGGGAATGTGCGGAAATGAAAAAAAACAGCTCCTTTTTCAACAAAAAGGAGATTTGAACCCAAGACCTCTACTCTCTTAAATTAGCTTTGAACCAAGTGAGCTATACAAAAAGATAGATAGATAGAGAGAGAGAGAGAGAGAGAGAGAGAGAGAGGGGGGCTTTGTTTTCTTTTAGTCACAGATGCTTTGGATTGCGTGCTTGCTTGAGAAAGCTCTTTTTCTCCCTACAAAACAAAAACACAAAACCCAACACGGACATGCAAAAAAACAAGCCTTACGGCTTAAATTTAGCTTTACTCGGAAACTAAATATTTTCCTCAATGTTTCTGATTTTCCGAGATCACACTAAGGTGCAGGGAAAAGAGCATACGCATGAGAAAAATTCTTCCTTTCTGCTTCTGATTTGCCCAGATCGCACAGAGTCGCAGGGCAAAGAGCATACGCAGAAATGAAAGGTATATATCCGGTAAAAAAAATAGCTAAATAAACCGAAACCGAAATAAACAGAGAGAAAATAACAGTAAACTGCAAATAAACACTGTATACCTCCATATCAAAAAAATGGCGCATCTGGGGCTACCGGAAACCTTTTCGCGTGAAACAAAAGGGGTTCCTCACTGGAACAGATGCTCTGAACACAACAGAGTAGTCCTCTCGGCCCGAAAGCAGTCAGAAACAGTAGATCTAGGAAACGACAGCTGCATGCAGTTCTACCGGCTTTAGATTTGGATCACCAACGGAGGCGGCCCTCAAATAGCTCTGATACCATGTAGGAATTTACAGGGTAAGTTCCTCAGACAGAAAACCAAAAGGACACTGCTCACAAACAGATCACAGATCAATACACCAGTGTTTTGACGTGGTTAAAACCCTCAAAGAGGGAAACAGTCCATGGCCTGTGCCAACATGGCTACTACAGGCAATTTATTAATAAAAGAATGAAAATTTACATAAGCTTCTCTCATGCACGGTTTTTTTACAAATGACCCTCCATGTGCTTTAAATAGAATTTATGGACCAATCGGGTGTCAAGCCACGGATCAAGTGTCGATAATACCGAGGAGAGAATGAGCTGTCGGGTCACTACATATCGTGACTGTCGGATTGTAAGTTACAAATGTACATAGTAAAGAAACACACTTTACCTAACTCTATACTAGACCAAGTTATACTTAACTATTCCTACGGGTCGGAATATCCTAACAAAACCATGCTCTGATACTAATATGTAACCACCCTCCTCTCACATCTATGCAAGTAATTGTCCAACCAGGGTAAACATGCAACGGGAGGATAAAATGATATGATTATGAGGTCAAAGGTTCATTGAGTGAATCCCTAGTGATTCCAAGCAAGAATCTGGAATCTCATGGATAAACCAATCCAAAAACAACTAAGGGAACCCAGAGTTTAAAACACATCTACCCTCACCAAATCGTGATCGCACCAAAACCAGTGCTCCAATCAAAAAATCGAACCAAACTTTGAATTTCATTTTGAATCCATCACAATCTTTGAGGAATTTTATGTATCCTTTCCTCTAAGGATTCACCACAATCGATACTGGATCACTAAGGCCTAGACCAAGACATTATCCTCTTATGCTTTACTACAAGCCACAATGGATCACTAGATCAAAAACAATGACTCCTCCCTCACGGTTTACTATGTATCCCGCCAAAACTAGTCAAGGGATTCCTAGGCCTTTGGGAATGAACATTGAGACCACCTCTTCCCCAAATTATTATGAGGTCAAAGGTTCATTGAGTGAAGCCCCTATTATTCGAAGCATGAATGTGGGATCTCATGGATAAACCAATCCAAAAACAACCAAGGGAATCCAAAGTTTAAACTAGATATACCCTCACCAAACCGTGATCACTCCAAAACCGGTGCTCCAATCACAAAGCTAATGCTCTGATCACAAAATTGAACTGAACTTTGAATGTCATTCAGAATCCATCACACTCCTTGAGGAATTTTCCGTCTCCTTTTCTCTAAGGCTTTATCGCAATCCACACTAGATCACTAGGCCCTAAACCAAGACATTATCCTCTCAAGCTTTGTTGCAACCCACATGGGATCACTAGGTTATAAACCAAGACTCATCCCTCAAGCTTTACCATGTATCCTGCCAAAGCTGATCAAGGGATTCCTAGGCCTTTGGGAATGAACATTGAGACCACCTCTGCCCCAAATTCTGAAATCCATCCAGAAATTCCAAATCTCAAAACCGAGATAACATCCCAACCACCATGGCATCCAGAAAAAGCAAGGCTAGGCTAAAAACAACTGTCATAACCCAGGAAAGCCATGCCATTGACATCAAGAGAACCATACACCAACGTGCAAAGCCATGCATGTCAAAACCATCTAGGAAATAACACATGAATATGTTACCTGGAAATATTCCTGCTGAAGCTTCTTGATCCTACTCTTCCTTACTTGATATTTTCTTTCCTTTCCTTTCCCTTTGCTTGCTTTTCATTCCTTGATCCAAAGCTAGAGTGGTCCAACAAAACCCTAAGTGACTAACAGTGAGAGAAAAAGAATAAAGAGAGAGCTCCATAACTGAATTGACAAATGTTTAACAATTTATCCTCATAGGCCCTTTTTATTAATGAGGCCTTTGTTTTTTTCATTTTCCATTATTTTCCATCATTTTCCTCCTCACATGAAACCTATAACCTTTCACCTTACTTTTCTCCTAATTTCCTTTATTTTCATAAATAAATGTGCGAACATTCCTTTTTTCCTTTTAATTCCTTTGCCTTTTCCTTTTCCAATTTCCTTTAGCCATAAACACATCCAGTGATGCCCACTAGGATATCTTTGCCCAAAATTCCTATTGGAATGTGTCCCTTAACCATGGTCTTATTTTTCCTTTATTAACTTTTATTACATGGAATTCTCACCAGGATTTTTACAAACAAGAGCATAGATGATGAGTCACAAATCTTGTATTTCCAACAGGAAGAATATCATCATTAAACGCAATGTGGAATATTCAATCCCAAAAAGGTGCTATAATGGCACTCGCATTACAAGGAGGATTGAATGGTTCGATGGTCCTATTTTTAGGTTTTGATTGATGCACAAAGATTGAAACACTTCGAGGGCTATCTAGACCATAGTCCAGAAGCTACTCAACCATCACGAAGTCTATAATATATTATGCGAGCGATGGATTTCGTGTATACCCGAGACAATGGTGGGATCAAAATATCGCCCTAGTGATGAATGGTCCTAATCCCAAGGAAATAGATGTACAATTGTATCAAGTCTTTTTTAATGAAACGAACCATCACACAAAATCAATGATTAAATAATGAATTGATGTATTCCATTGGTTGAAAATGGGACAGTAAATTACACTTATGAAACAAACCATAAACTCTGAGATAAAATAATCCCCCAAGGAAAAGACCCCACAATTCCATATATATAAATATTCTTATTTCTAATTATATATTTGGTAATCAAATTTATTAAGTTTTTATATATTTATTAATTATATATTCTAAAATATCATTGTTATGAATTGAATATTATTATTTTAATTTATTTTAATCTAATATGTATATTATGGTTTTCTTATAGGAAAACATGTTTATAATTTTATTAATAAAAACTAAATTACAATATTAATTTATATTATTATTTTTCTTTAATATAATTGATGTTATGTTTATTATTATTATTTAATTTAATGTACATTTTACAAACACTGCAATATCTACCCATATTCATGTAGAGACTCTATGCTATTCAAAAAAAACTTAAAATCCAATTAATAAAAACAAGTGAAAAGTAAAAAATTAAAAAGATTAGATAAAGGATTAATAGTAATGTTTACTCTAAATTTTTAACCTTTTGAATTTCCATAAAAAACACATTTCCAAACATTTAATGCATTATCTTAATTAGTTAAGATCCTATAGATGTTTAAATTATTATATAAAATAAGTCAAACATGTATAAATATAATGTTAGGTCCCTATAATACTAGTGTATTCCCTCATTGTTGTTGTGAGCCCCCTTATTATTATTGGCGTGCCCATGTGGTCCCCATATTTTTAGTATTGTGCCCCATAGAATGCCACTATTTTTATTGTTCTATCCTTACATTATTATTGTTATGGTGGCTTTGATTATATTGTGACCCCTTAGAATCCTACATATAGAAAGGAGGTTCTATCATTTGAATCATCGAATAATTGCTCATTTGGGTAATGTAAACGAGGTATTCCCCTCGAAGAGACTAATTTTGTATTTGTTGATCTACCTCTTCCTCTATTTTCTAAGTTGGTTATATAACATTTGGTATCCAATCTTTGGATTCTACAGATTCGCTTCTTCAAACGGGCCATCTTGGAATTTTCTCTATAATTTTTTTCTACGAGGCTTTAGAAGTTAAAATTTTTACCACATGGATCCGAAATATCAGAGAACTCTGTGTAAAAAATTCATATATTGGGAGATATTCTCTGAGGAAGTTAGGGTTCTTTTGGGCTCCAGAATTCTGTCTCAAATGAGTGACCTAGGGAAAATCATCATAACATTTTTTCTACAAGACTTCAGAAGATGAAATTTTTACCACGTGGAGCCGAAATTGTAGAGAACTTCATGTACACATTTTAGATCTTGGTTCACTATATTTTCAGATATATTCTCTGAGGAAGTTAGGGTTTTTGTGGGCTCCATAATTCTATCTCAAACAGGTAACCAACAAAAATCATCATAAATTTTGTTTCAAGAATTGGATTTCAATTCAAGAAAAAGTGGCTAAAATTACACGAACTACGGTAATCTGTGTAGAAATTTTAGGGCCAAAGGTGGAAATAGTGACACATGGAATTCTGTACAGCTTCGATCTACTGAACAAATCCATAATCAGGACATCATGGGAGATTTGGAATAACTCTTCCTTGAAGAATACAATATTGATCAGAATTATGGGGTTAGAAATAGGACTTAGAAAGGTACCATATGAATAAATTTCAAAACTTGAAGATCCGCAATTACAAAGTTACAATCATTTTAAGATCGAGCTCCTAAAACCAAGAAAAATGTTTGTATTTTTTTTCAAATTACATAACTTTTGTTTGAAAATTCAGTCTGAAGTGATTCAAAGGGCATAGTGAAGCAAAGATATCATTGTTTAATTTCAAAATGCCTCAAGAAAGAAAATGGAAACACCTAGTAAGAAACTAGAAATATCTACTATGACGCATGAAGAAGAAGAAGAAATGCAACATGATATATCAAAATTACGAGACCAAGTGCAACAAATTTTGCTTTCATAATGAGTAACCAAAAGTGGAATGCAAGATAAGATGGATGGCTTGAATAATAGCTTAAAATAAAACATGGAAGGCTTGAAGGATGGCATGAAAGCTAATATGGAGGGTGTAGAAACAAAAATGAAAGGCAACATCGAAGATTTGAAGAATGGTTTAAATGCAGACATGGAAGGTTTCAAGGAAGGATTGACAAAGTTGCTACAAGAAATGCTTCCTAATGGAAAAAATGTATTAGATGAAAGTCTCATCAGAAAAAAAGAAATGTTAATAATTATTTCATAAACTCTAACATTGGATTGAAGACCCAACATATTCCAAAGACTGATATGAGAAAGTTTGATGGAAAGGATCCGGTAACATGGATACTACAAATGGAACACTATTTTGGTATTCATAATGTGCAACACACAGAAAAGGTAGGCATTCTAACTTTATATTTAGAACCCAGTTAGTTTGTATGGTGTCAATGGCTTTTTTCTTGTAAACCACTTGTCAATTGTTCAATTTTTATGGAGGAAATGATAGCATATTTTGAGGACACAAAGAGAAACACCTTCTTTATCCAATTGATAAATCTTGAACAAAAGGGTTCAACGGCATAACACATTGAGTACTTCAAAAACTTGAATATAAGGGTAAATGGTATTCAAGAGGAGCATAGGATTGATGTCTTCATAGGGACTTTATAGGATAAGATCCAACATGAGGTTCGCCTTTGGGAACCATATTCATTGGATAAGGTATTTAGGTTGGCAAGAAAAATTTAAATAAAAACTATGGAAACAAGGAAGCCTACCACTCACAACTATAAATATGGAATTGTTGTTGCTCCTAGCCTTCCATAAAATACTAGGTCGACAACACAACAATTGGAAGAAAAAAGAGAAAAATGGCTTTGTTAAAATTGTCATAGAAAATACACTAAAGGTCATAAGTGTTCTTAGAATAAATTAATTTACATAGATTGGGAAGAGGAGGAAGAAAAGGAACAACAAACGTAAAAAAAGGAGGATATACACTAGGAACTAATCCTAGAGAAAGAAAAAATAAATCTGACCATATCTTGTAATGCATTGATAGGAATTACCACTCCTCAAACTCTCAAGATAGAAGGAAATATCAAGAAGAAAAAGGTAATAATGTTGATTGATTCAGGTAGTACCCATAAATTCTATTCATTGTAAGATAGCCAAGGAATTGAAATGCTTCGTATATCCAGCAAAATATTGTCAAGTGATGGTTGCAAATGGAGGAACCATAAATTTCTCTGGAAAGTGCCATAATATCAAGCTATCCATGGAAGAATATGTATTGAATACTACAATTGTTTCCATTCCAACGGGTGGTTCTTTTGTTGTACTGTGAGTCCAATGGTTACAATATTTTGGTACAATAGCTTTTAATTTTCAAGAAATTTTCTTGAATTTTTTTGGGGAATGAAAGGAAGTTGGATTAAGGGGTGTTGCAGGGAAACTGAGAAAGATAATCAACTCTAATGGCATAAGAAAGCTTCTAAATAAAGAACAACAGGGTATAATTGCACAATTATGTTCACTAGATGTTCAAACATCAAAATAATTTATTTCTCCAGATCTCCAAAAACTCTTGGAGAATCATTCTAAGATTCAAGCAGTGGAGGATCACATCGAGAATTAACAACAATTTCTCAAACTCTTAAAGGATAACCTCACTTTTGCGCAAAATAGAATGAAATAATAGGAAGATAAACATCACAATGACACAAGTTTTGATGTAGGTGACTGGGTATTTTAACGGCTGCAACCATACAAAAAAATGTCCCTTAAGCAAGCTAAGAAGGATAATAAATTATCACCAAAGTATTATGGTTCTTGCAAGGTGTTACAAACAATTGGTACTATGGCATAAAAACTGGAGATTCCTACATCTTCCCAAGTGCACCCAGCTTTCCATGTTTTATGCTTAAAAAAGGTTATAGGTGACAAGCTCCCAGTTCAAACCATATTTCTAGAACATGACAAGGAAGAAAAAATCATATTGGAACTTGAATAAGTCACAGAAACAAGAACTCAACAATCATGAAATCAATCAATTTTGAGAGTATCTCATTAAGTGAAATGACTTACCCGCTAAAGATTCCACATGGGAGGATGAGAATTTTATATAGAAGCACTCAAAAATACTCAAGCATTGAGGAAAACACATTTTTGAAGGAGAAGGGCATGTTATGTACCTATAATACTAGTTTATTCCCTCATTGTTATTCAATGTAGCCCCCTTATTGTTATTGTTGTGCCCATGTAGTCCATATTTTGTTAATATTGTGTCCCATAGAAGCCCAACATTGTTATTGTTGTGCCCTTACATTATTATTTTTATGTCGACTCTGATTATATTCTTACCCCTTAGACTCTTATATATTTAAAGGAGGTTATATAATTTGAATCATCAAATAATTGTTGATTTTTGTATTTTAAAGGAGTTTCCCCCTTGAAGAGGCTAGTTTTGAAGTTGTTGATCTATCACTTCTTCAATTTTGTGAGCTCGTTGCATATCATATAACATAATATTAATATTAATAAACCAAATTAAATTTTTTTTTTTTTTTAAAGTTAATAAGTTTACATTTTGATATTTTATTTTATTAGTATTTAAAATAAAATTTATGAAGGAATACATACATTACCCCACTCTTTATGCGAACCTATGGCCTCTTAAAATGAAACACTCATTCGTAGTCGTTAGGCCTATTTAAGTTCTATATTAAAAGCATATGATATATATTTTTTTCAATATTTTTTTGCTTAATTAAAAGGATTTCTTGTTAATAAGGGAGAAACTACATTTATTCTAGTCTTATGCATGTCATTGAATTACAATTCGGGAATCCAAACAAGTGGCAAAATAGAAGGGTTGTTTTACAAAAAACATGCAAATTATAGTGTCTGTCTTCAATCATAAAAAGACTATCAAAGCATGACTTATCAATGATAGACACTATCACAATTGGTAGACAATGGTAAACTATCAAAACTTTCTAGGACTAATCGTGATAGTGCTCGTCATAAATCACTTTAAAAACTTAAAGTATCATGTAAATACTATGAGGAGGTGGAAGCATACACATCAATGGGAATCTTGTCAGCTCAACTATCTCGAGGATCAAGATCGTTGTCAAGCAAGATGATCACTCTTCTCCTTTACATATTTTTGTCCATGTCTTTAAATTTTGACTACAACTTATCCATCATCATCAAGTTCTCATCTCCTACACCATTTTTGTCTAGTAACAACCTACTAGGAGAAACTTCAAATACTAATATAGGTTTACCCTGTACATGATTTGATTATGGTTTTCTCAAGCATAGTCAATATCCAAAACCCAGAAAACAACCAAAACTAAAACTTCTAAATCTAAGTGGCATTTCTTTTGAATGGATATACCTCCTCAACAAGTAGGAGATCCTATTTAATTTGTAGGAGGTATTTTGAATGGAAAATATTAGCCAAGGGTTAGGAATCATCTTAGGGCCTTGAGCTCCCATAAGAGGGGTGACTAGTAGAGCCAATATGTGAGTGAGCTCATTGACAACCCATATAAGCAAACCAATAAAAAGAGGCAAGACACCACTTAGACCAGGAAGAAAGTTAAGACATCAAATAACAAGCTTTAACTCACAACACATGACCAAGATCCACCTCTGATATAGAAAGGAAAGGACCTTTAAAGAGACTTCTCTACACTCCCCTCATAGGACTACCAGATAGGGGGAAGTTATTAGAACCAACCCCATAAAAGAGGGGAGCCTTCTACCCTAGGATAAGAATCTTATGAAGATTAATGCACCACCTTCCATATTTAAAAAAAGAGAGAAATAAATAGGTTCTTCCTAAAAAACAAATTGACCATTGAGAAAAAAATATATATGTATTGTTCCATGCTGAATCATAGAAACTAACAATCATTAAAATAATCCAATATCATACCACTTAAAAGATAAAATATAAAAAGGGGGTATACCACTTTACAGGGTCTATTTTCTTGAGTATAGAAAACCACAAGAAGAAAAATATACACAACTAAAGAAAAACTAATCAAAAAAGTTCCTCCCACCTATATATTGTTTAGCAGGCATCGGAAGAAAGGAAATTGAGACTAAGTGAATGGACAATGGCCAGTGGGGCATGAGCCTTCTCTTAGTCCATGTTTTAACTGGACGCAACACTTCAAAAAAATATATGAATATAAGCACAAGCTAACCACCCAAACAAAATGAAGGAGAGGTTGTTAATTCCTTGTATGTCATTTAACTACAACGAAGTTTCTATTTCGAAATACCATAGTAATCATGAAACATCATGGAGAATCGTCAAGGTTTCCAAATCCTCTTGCTGTCCTTTTAGTTCTGCATTCACACATAAGAGATGATCGAATCACACTTGAAGTCATTAAAACAGGTAATCATACATACAATAAAATACAACCATTATAACTCATTGTAGATGGAAGCGACCACATCCCTTCATGTTATTACATGAGGCGATGGTGGCTAGGCCACCCTCCCTCCCCTTTTCTCCCTTAACAACCCATCTGAGGATATTTATTTTACCTTTTAAGAATTGCACAATATTAATAATTAATATATATGGGATGGTATGGATATATTTATGTCACACTAGTGTCAACACCAAATTTAGGATCTATAATCACTCATATACATTTTCTTTCCAAAATATTTAAATATTTTTTTTTATTTTTAGGCTAGATGGTTTAATCCTCATTTGTAAGTTCTATGAATAAATAATTATTTTCTCATTTTAGTCATATTTTAACAAATAACAATCATTACTTTTGCACTCAGTTATATTAAAATTAACTATAAATTAACTTCTCCAATAGAAACCAAACTACTATAATTTTTTATTTAAAAAATTATGTAATAAATTGTTATTCTTTATAATAAATAATAATAATAATAATTGAAACTCATTATTTTTATTACTAAAATAAGTATTCATTGCGGACTCTATAAATAATAAGCGATAAATTATTTGTAGTCGTGATTATAAAGGAAATTTATTAATAAATTTGATAACTAATTAGCCATGAGATATAGACCAATTGTTTTGTGTGGGTTTAGTCCTTTGCGGGTCTGTGTTTCAAACCGCATGAGGAGGGATTGTGGATAGAAACCACCATTGGGGGAATTAAAAATATATGAAGCCGTGACTCACATAACCTAAAAACAATATAATCAATGTTTTCCCCAACCTAAACTCAACTTAACTAAAGAAAATGAAAATAAATAATAGTTGATTAGTAGCAACAAGTTCTTATTTAACTAAAAAAAATTATGATCGTGCTTTGAAATATGGTATCAACATACTGAGAGCAACCTAGCAAAATTGTTAGGAAATAAATATATTTAGGTAATAAATATATTCTAAAAATTCAAAGAGGTTTTCATTATCCTTAGGGTTTTTTATGTAGGTGCATAGATGGATCACATATTTTGATGAAGGTTGGCCAAAATCTTGCTAATGTGATGGATGATCACATCATGATGCTGGGAGAAATTTAAATGTTTTTATAAGAAATTATAAATATTTACAATAGGAAGTGAGTTTTGTTTTTACAATAAATTGGAGAACTATTTCCTGATATAAATATACTTTCAATTTCCCTTATTTTGTGGATAAGGGGAAAGAATTAATCTCTTGTGATTCTTGGTTGTCCCATGTTAGCTTTCCTTTTAAAGAGAAACAATGTTTGAGTGGAAGAGAAGAGGCGAAGATCCAAAATGAGGAGAAGAGACACAGGTCTACTATTTTGGAGAAAAAGGCCTAGGCTACATAGGACCATGTTGTATATCTCACTAGTTTAATATATATTTGAATTTGATTAATGAGTAGAATTTTGATATGCCTCTTTGTTTGTTAACTCCTTTGTTTGTTTATTGTTAATGAAGTTGTTGGTATTTATGATTGATTCTTTAGTTCAAGTGCAATTAGGAGTTGAACATGTATACACCTATGCGTATGGTTCACAGTTCAAGGAGATGTCGAGGATCGTATTTTGAAGCCATAACTTTATATTATTATTTTAATTGTTGTTGATCTGTTTAGAATATATGTTGTTTGTTTGAATATTGATGTATGTTACTACTGCCAGTATATTGTAGTGCCATATATGTGCTGTAGATGGTATGTGTTGATGGTATACAGTTATTGATCCTTGTATTGTTACTAATAGTTGAATACCTGCTATTGATATGTTGTTGGTGCTAGTATGTTGTATGCTAAGTTCATCTTGAAAGAAAAATGAATATTGTGGCCTCATCTGTTGTGTATTTTTCCATGGTTATTTTGTATTTTGTTCCAAAAAATCATGAGGAGGTGTCTGTGTGTGATGGATCAATGAATGCATGGAATTTACAATGAATAGAGCATTGTCACAGAAAAAGAGGACTTCATTCTGGAGCGTAGTCAAATCATTTTTGACGAGTTTTCTTTGATGATTGGAAAATCTCCAATAACAGGAAACTCTTAAAAAGGAAGGCATATGAATTGATTATTTGTGTCAAGAAGCAAGTTCAAGGCGTGGATAATTGATTGGGAAAAGAGTCGAGTCATTTAAGGTTTCTAAAATTTGAAATACAGTTTTTTAGGGGCACTATGAAATTATTTCGAAACACCTACAAGATTTTAACTATGCTACAGAATTATTTCACAGCACCCACAATATTTTTTAACTGAATGCAAAAAAAATTGGAAGATAGTTTTATTGGTTTTTAAATATCTATTTGTCTTACCCATTAAGCCATTTTTTAAGTGGAAGCATATGTAATTAGATGAGGTGACAAAAATAGTGGAAGGTGAGAGAAGAATATCTCATTGAACTTATCAAAGTCAATACATATGATTGAGTTGACTGCATATGTTAATGTTGCATGAAATACTCTAGAATTTGAGGTTAAATAAAAAGCTATTTGTGTTGAGTGAACCTAGCGATATTGGTAGCCACGGTAAACCGGTATGCGATCGATTGTTATCAGAGCAAGCTTCGTCCTTTGGAGAATACCAGAGCATGTTCACTCTTTAGTGATGTAGTAAGAATAACATAGAGGGTATTTTGGGGTTACAGTAGAACTAAAAGTGAAAGGAAATGATAGCGGAGATGCTTGCATGTCAAGAATAGTTGATCCATGTACATATGAAATTTCCAGGTTTAAAGACAACTTGACAATGAGAAAAGGCTGAAGAGATGAAGATGACTATTATTAGTCATAAAAAAGGTTTAGAGGAGAGTTGACAAGGTGAAAGGAATATATAAAATTAAATTAAGATTGTTTAAATTTTGTGACAAGAGAAGTTATGCAATAGCCTAAAGATAATAAATTTCAACCAAGGATTGAACTAGAAGATGAAATTAACAAAAGGAAATGAAGAAGGCATAGTTAGTTGTATGAAGAGACAACATATAACTCTGAGGAAATTTGTGAACAATCTATTTGCAAGTTTGAACAATTTTGCGAAAAGTAAAGGTCAAAGCTCATAGTAGAATCAATAGAAAAAGGTTTAAGTTGATTAAATATCTGGTATAATAATTTTAAGTTTCATTATGTAGGTGACAGTAGAGGAAGGTGAGGAGATTTGCATCAACCTAGAGCAACGAGTGCTCAAAGGGTTCCGGGGAAGAGGACTAGAAAGATGCCAAAAGCCCAAACTTAGAAGAAGGTTTGGTGAGTTATTGTGTAGAAAGGTGGAGATTTGTTACTACAAAGGCATGTTGCAACTTGCGAGTTGATTTTTTTTATAAAAATACCAAATGCATATGACGAAGAGGTCATAAATTTTCATACATTGGGAGTTTGATGCTGGTGCATATATGGAGCACAAAATTTGATGAAGACTTGACCAAAAGCTTGCTAATGTGATGGGCTGGCCACATGATGATGTTGGGAGAAATTTATTTATTTTTGTAAGAAATTGTAAATATTTACTTTAAGAAGTGAGTTTTTCTTTTAGAATAAATTGGAGGAATTATTTTGTAACGTAGATATAATTTTATTTCCCCTTGTTTTGTGAAGAAGGGAAAACAATTCATCTCTTGTAACTCTTGGTTGTCCCATGTTAAATTTTGAAAAAGAGTGTTTGAGTGGAGGAGAAGAAGAGAAGCTTCCGAATGAGGAGAAGAGATAGAGGTCAAGTGTTTTGGAGAAAGAGGCCTAGGCTGCATAGGCCCACGTAGTATATTTGACCAATTTAATGTATCTTTTTTAAGAAATGTTGACTATTTGTAAAATAGGTATAGCCCTAACACTTATTGTAAATTTTTTCAATAAGAAAAAAAATCCTATTCACCTCACCTCATCATTCTTAGCATTTTTCAAAAAAAATAATTCATTCTAAACAAGTGATATAAATAATTAACCAAAAAGTTATTGTTTTCCTAGTATACTTATACTTTGAGTGGGGAAGATTCATAACACATGCACAAGGAAGAGAGCGAATAAAAGAAATAAGACTAAGTTACATATTCCAAATATTTTTATATAAACCTAAATAAGAAAAAAACAAATTTCTCTATATAAAACTAAATAAGAAAAAAACAAATTTCTCTAAAACAACATTAAATTATATGATTAATCCAGTCATTCTGTTATAAGTTAATTATCACCAATATTTTAGAAAAAATTATAGTAAATCCAAATGTGATAATTAGTATTGACTTACATTGGAGTGCGCGTGAATTATATATTCAAATGGTATGACTGGATCGAGCCGACTGATATTCTGAAAATCATAGAAGTTCATTGATTTTTTCTTTTACAAACCCAATTAAAGTCTTAATTAAAAACCCAATTAATAAAGCTTTTCGATTACATAGATATAAATATTGGGAAAACGTTTCACATTAATTTGTGCTTCAAAGTTACATACAACAGGGATGGACTTCAAGAAATGAATTAATTATTAATATTCTGATTTTGTTTTGAGCTACAAATAAATTTTAATAGAATGAGCTTCAAAGTTACAGATATAGATTTGGAGAAATGAATAAGTTAAATTTTAATATAGTGAGCTTCAAAGTTACAGATATAGATTTGGAGAAATGAATAGGTTATAAATATTTTGAATTTGTTTTTAGCTACAAATAAATTTTAATACAGAAGGGATGTAAAACATTCTCCCAATATTTATATCTATGTAATTGGTTAGTTTACTAAAACTTAATTACTATCATATGTGATTTTGGAAAGATAAAATTATATGTGATTTGGAAAGATAAAATCAAATATTAAAAGATTATAGATATTTAAATTTAAATTTATTATGTTTGTTTTTAAAATATTGGTATTTGACTGGGAATCTCAATAACTTGAACACATAAATAGATTAATTATATTTTTCATACACTCTCCACTCAGTCTTAACAACATAATTAAAGATTAGTTAACTGCTACTTATGTCTATTAGATCTTCAAATAAACTGAATCAAATTGGTCCATTTCTACAGAGATATAAGAGAAGACACGATGAAAGAGATTTACTAATCGAGGTTAGTTGGGAAAAAAATGGTATATTTGTATAGAGATCGGAAAGAAATAAGATTAAATAGATTCACTAATCTAGGTTGGTTGAGAAAAAAATGTGGAGAGGATATTCTAATATGTTTAGTGTGTATATAATTATTTTGATATATTGGTCTATTTCATTGACTATAATTTTTATAGATTATATGGATTAATATATTATGTAAAAATGTGATAAATAATCACTTATAAGTGTTATAAATTTTATATTTTTTAGTGATAAACATTCATATTTTTAATAAAATGAAATTTATATTATAGATGTTATGAAAACGAAATATTTTCGTGATGAAATAAAAAGATATTAGGTTTTTATCAATTAATATTATCACTATGATACAATCAAAAAGTTTGTGGGGGTAATTATTTATTTTTAAAAAATAATTTCATAATTTTACCATTAGTAAACATTCAATAATGAAATTGTCTCTATCAACTATTTGTTAACCTTAGTAAGATTAGATACCATGGATACCTTTATAGTTGTTCAATTATTGATGGAGTTGCTTCCATTGACTTCGAGAAAAATAAAATACAAGGAACCCTACTACTAAGTTTATCTTTTTAGAAAGTGTTGACTATTTGTAAACTAGTTATAGCTCTAACACTTCGGTTTGTAAATTTTGTTTGACCTTGAAAAAAATATCCTACGCCCTGCAGTTCACCTAATTATTACAATAATATTTCTTAAAAAAAAATCATCATTGACAACTAATAAAAATATTTAAAAAAAACTTATGGTCTTTCTTCTTATACTTATACTTGAGCGTGAAAGATACATGCACATCCAAGAATGAATAAAAGAAATAAAATTATATTGGAGACTTAATTCTCTGTGGGTTAATGTGAAAGCCGAATAGAGTAAGGAAGCCCAAGAAACCTTGGAATACAAAACCAAAGGTCATATGAATGTACTATAAATGTATATCATTTGCTAATAATAGAGGTACTCTCTTGCTTATCTTTCTTATTCTATTGCTACCATGTGTGTGTTTAACATGGTATCAGAGCAAGCGATCTCCTGCCCCGCTCAAGTATGAGCCACTTGTTTATGTGAGCTTGTTTTTCTGTGGCCTTTATGTGCATCTCAGTCATACACCTCTACCCAAAATCATGAAATAGTAAAAATTGGTGTCCTAGGTTTTCAAATTCAAATGTTTTATATCAGCCTGCGTTATCAATTTTGTCATATGCTGTATTGAATCGTTGATATTTTGTTGATAGGCTAACGGTCTCTTCGCCCTTGTGTTACCTATCTGTCAACACAACATCATCCTTGAAATCCATGCATGCTTGGTGCTCTCTCTTTCTTACAATTTATCAGCCACACTGCTGATCAGTTCTGACCTTTTGGTCCAAATATTCTCCTATTTCACTCTTGCACAGAAAAACACTTCTTCACTCAGCGTTATTTGTGGCCATTTCTGTCCTGCCACTCTGAATATGCTCAGCCATTTCACTCAGCCGTTTCTCTGTAATCAGTTACTCAAAAAAAAAACGCCATTTTGGTCAGCTTGTCAGCACTCATTGGGTCAGGGCACTACTCCTATTCCTTTAACGCTCTCTTCTCTGAGTAGAGCTCAAGGTCGTTAAATGTTTGTGCGCATCCGAGGATATTTGCTCCTATGGCACTACCGAAATCCAGAGGCGACAAGTCGTTATCTCCTCCAGAGGTGGGACACCTCCCTTGCATCACACTCGCATATCGTCCATATATGGTCGTATTTTCGTTGCAGACTATGTTTATGAAAACTACGCAGCGTGCCTGTCTGATGGTGTGAACGCCTGAAAGTGCAACCATGTCTCAAGGAGAAAGCCCTTGATTTTGAAATGTGGAAACAAGTCGATTCACATCAAATGTTGGAGAAGGAATATCTACATTTTAGTGTCTACACTAGCGCTTATGGAGCCCCTCCTTCCTAGTACCATTTCCAAATAAGTGCCTGCGCTCAAGACCAACACCTACCATGGTTTCAACACCTGGTTCATCACGTTCAAGTCCAACATTCTCTGACTATGTGGGTTGCGGTGGAGATTCATCTTATGAATAATAAAGATAGAGAGAACAACAGTCACATCAACAAAATCAGTCCACTGTTGTGAAAAGATCACGAAAAAACTAATTGTTTTCATTATTAGAAGGTCTAAGTTCCTTATCCCCAATTTCTTCACCACCATTACTTCGATAATCTTCACCATTTTGTCTTTTCATAAAATCAACGTGCAGGGACTCTGGATAATCTAAAGCAATCTGTTGTCCGGGTCTGTTAATTCCATCATCAGGTTCCATATTCCACCTGTTCAATTCCGCTACAGTTGAACAGGTCAGGAATAGATACAATGTCTTCTGAAATGGTTGTAATTCATGTCACTATACATGGGGCAAAAGAATTGTTGGGGACCTCCTCCATGTGTTGGACTGAGCGATTTACTAAATAGGAACATTGGTTACTGTCCTTTCACATCGATCGTAGAACTTATTCGCACTTGCTGACGGTCTTTGTGATTTGTTGATGACACATTTATGATTTGTTGTATTTGCCTCCAAATCTAATAAGCAATTACTGCCTGCGTTGCTTTCGGCTATCTGTACAGGGAACTGGCCATCCATTTGTTAATTAAAATTCTAGAGTGGTAATGTACTCTAGTCAGGTTTTGAAATCTCGAAAAATGGTAGGGATCATACAATGCCGAGCTCTGGAAGGGGAGTGAATAGGTGTTAGCATTTGGGAATGAAAATGTGATTGAACAACTCTAGCACTCTATTGTTTCACAGGGGATGATCACTTTCTTTTCCACGATAACTCATCTGCCCCTCGCAAGAAGACGGACTAGCTGTGTTTTCTCAATGGTTGTAAGAGCTATGTCTTTTATTTTTGATATGTTCCAGATGGGGTACGCATGTAATAACCCGCTATAATGGTCACACTGTCCATACATCTATTATCTATTCTCTTAGCGCAGTGAAGCCTCACATATTACTGTCATCTTTTATCTTTGAGACGTGGGCCTTTTATTTCCAGCGGAAATGCGTATGGCCCATGCATATCCATCTGGCTAGTACCTTCATTCCTATGAGTATTGTTGTTGCATCTGGAGTTTACCCTGTTTTAGTTGTATTCATGCATGATATGTGCGTTGATAACTCGTGTGTCATTTCAATCGTAACGGTGAGTTGGTTAAAATGATGACTTTCTACATTGAATATGTGTTGGAATGTGGTGGTGCACTATACATTTGAAGGTGAAGAAGGTCTGTTTGTATGTTTACAATTCCATGAGAGCTCATGTCATCCAAACTTTATATGCTGCATTGATTTTATGCATTGGTGAATGGTGCATATGTTTTGAAGGTCGTGATACGTATATGTTGGAGAGTGCGTAATTCATGGTATGCTTTGCAAGTAGTGTGTGGTATGGTGGCTCTTCTCTTCGCATTAATAGCTTGAATCATATGACAAATGACAAGTTATATGCACATTGAGTTATTTTAAGGTTATGTGGTATATATATGCTGATATTTTCTCTGTTTTGAATTATATACCTTGAACTGTAAGTTGCACTCTTTCCGAAGCTGAAATTTTCTTGGTCAATGGTAATGTTGAATTGCTCAAGGTTTTTAATTTCCAGCGATAAAGAAAAGATTTTTGACATAGTATTGTGAGTGGGTATTGCTTCCTCATTTCTTCATAGTTCTGGTCAGTTTTTAAAAGGTGTAATTTTGACAATGGAGAATATGGCTCAAATTACTAAAGTATTATAAGTATTGAAAACTTTGATGCATTTTACTAATTATGACACAGTGAAAATCAACAAATCCTCTATGGCTGACATTAGAATTTGTTTGCAAAATGCGCAAGAGAAGATAGAACTTTTGGAGCTTTAATCTCAACTTCAACAAAAGGAATTAAAACATAGGAGTTATCATTTTGAAACTGTTTTTATTTACAACATTGAAACAGACTCCCACAAGCAGCAAGTTGATTCAGATCTAGTGCCCAATGAAGTAGCAGAATTGCATGCAGACGTAGAAATTCAGTCTGCACTTCCCAAGTCGGTCATCAGACCTTGGGAAGAACTTGTCCACAAAAAACACAGAACAGGTCTTGTATATGACAAGGACATGTCCTTTCATATTCCAGACTACTTCAAACCAATCCGATTTCAAAGTGTTGGATTTCTTCAGGACGGTTCATCTTCACCTATTCCTCATGATAGTTTACCTTCAGTTGTTTCAGATTCTACCCCTCTTCCATAGCAATGGATTGTGAAATGCTAACACTATGACAGAGTTGGCCATATGAAAGATCATTGTTTTGATCTTCATCCATGTGAGCACTATCATAAAACCACCCATTCTTCACATAGATGCTTAAGAAACAAGCCTACTGCAAGAATAAAGATTCATCTTGGATCGATTGCTTCTTGGAAATGGGCATCAACAATGAAGAAGATATTCTAGTCATATGTTTGAACTTGATCTAGAGTATTGAAGAGTCTTGTAGTTGAGTTTTCTCCATCATCTCACCTTGTATATGACAGGGGGGAAATGATGGTCATTTACAAGCTTCAAAGCCACATCAAGCGAGCCAAAGCTAGAACCTGCCATACTAGATTCAGAGTTGTAGCTAGACACAAAGATTCCCTTGAACATGCCTTCAGTCGGTCATACCTCTTCAAAGAATTGGGGACACTTCTTCTACCAGAAGACTTCACCTTCTTGCCAGTTTTGGAAGAGTTCCAGGAATTGCATTAAGCATTCCAGAGTTTTTGGTCATTCTTAAGCCATCACAGGTTGAGACTTCCCTTTTCAGGTTGAGGTTCTTCCTTTTATGCGGAGTGAAAGCTCCCTTTCATGGTTGAAGGTTTACCTCTTCAAAACATTATTAGCACTTCCTCTAGCAGAAGACTTGAGCTTCATGCTAGACTTGGAAGAGTTCTGGGAACTGCACTAAACATTCCAGTGTTGGTGGTCATCCCTAAACCACCACCCTTTATACCAACATTCAACACATTCAACCTAATGCTGCCCTGCATTTCTGCACATTTTGTATTAGAGCTCTCTTCTTGGAATCATACATAACCTTTCGAATTAACGGGGGGAATGTTGGACACCTAATCCTCTATGGGTTAGTGCCAAAGCCGAATAGACTAAGGAAGTCCAAGAGACCTTGGAATACAAAACCAAAAGTCATATGAATGTACTATAAATGTATATCATTTGTTAATAATAGAGGTACTCTCCTTCTTATCCTTCCATTGTGTTGCTGCCATGTGTGTGTTTAACAAACTAAATTAAGTATTCCAAATATTTTTATGTAAAACTAAATAAGAAAATAATGAAATTCTCTCAAACAACATTAAAAGATATAATTAATCCATTTATTTTGTTATGTTGTTGATCTTCCAATAACGTTTTAAGTTAATTACCACCAATATTTTACAAACAAATATAGTAAATCCTAATGTGATACTTAGGATAACTGACTTACATTGCAGTGTGCACGAATTATATATTCAAACAAGGGAGGTTGCATGGCAGCTAGTCCCTGCCTAGCTGGTCCAGCCACCAGCAGCCTCCCCAGCCACCAGCAGCCTCCCCTGTGCCTGTGCATTGGTTTTTATTCAAGTTTTCAGTGGCAGATCCAGGTGCAGATCGAGGGGCGTCAGAAATCGGTCACGATGTCCGTAGCAGGGGGAGCAAGGTGACACAGTTTCTTCTATTGATTATGCAAGTCATTAAGTTGATGAAGTTACAAAGTAAGAGCCAGCATCTGAGCTAGTTTCAACGTCCCCGCTAGGATAGCCAGTAGCAGATCCGGCAGTTGTATAGCTTCCAGCCGGAGATCCAGGAACACAGTTTCAAAGCCAGTCGATGAAACTAGCTCAATTGAGTTTACGCATGCGCTTAATATATATGCATATATATAACTATGTTGGTAAATATTTCCATTGTAGTAGAATCTAAGGGTGCATAGAAACAAAACAACATGTACAATAACGAATATAGAGTACCTGGCATAGGCCAACATGTACAATAACGAATAGAGAACATCTGGCATAGATAGGACCAAAAAAAATAAGCTGAATGTTATTCTGTAAAACCTTGTAATATTTTCGATAAAACCACATTTAGTGATACTAGTAAAAATAAAGAGTAGCATGTCTAATTCTCTGTTAGGAGCATGTCTGTGTTTCGTACATAACTACTATGACGACCCATTGCATTGTAGTTTGTGTCAATAGAGACTTCACATGTTAACTTTACTGAAGACAATAATGTAAATTCTAAGGTTGCACTTAAAATATAAGGAAAATATGAATGGTAACAAGGTGGTTCCTCACACTGCAAGTTTGGTGTTTCTTGAAATGAGAAAATATGGATAAGCTCGTTGCCTTCTCCTTGGACAAATCGATGTCCACACCATCACAATTTATAGACTATATTTTTGAAGTGGATCGGTGAGGTATTTGCGCAGAAAACTTTGCTGCAAGTGACTGCATGCGCACTTGCATACGTAAATCGAAATGTAAGCTAGCAAGAGCTTGTTGGTTGATCGTGCAGGCCAACAGCTTGTATAAATTTCAGGCCACGTCGCCGCCAGATTGATTGTGTTGTTTACTATTTACGATATATATGCAAATCAATACATCCCTCCTCAGGTCTATATATTTGTTGGGGGCCCTTAACTCAAAGATCCATCGGCACTCCATACTATTCTCTCAAATTTTTGTTTTTGTTTTTGCTTATTAGGGTTTGCTGGTATACATAATTCCAGGCATACCAGCTTCTGCAATGTGGAAGATGAGTTTGGTGATGAATTTTCTGGTGCTGGCTATGGGCTTCAGTTTGATGCAGCTCATATCCCCCGCTTTGGCGCAAACGAAAAATGGTCTGCAGGTGGCGTTTTACAATAAAAAGTGTCCGCGGGCAGAGACGATTGTAGCAAAGACTGTAGCTAAGTACTTCCGTAATGACAAGTCCGTTCCAGCTGCGTTACTTCGCATGCACTTCCATGACTGTTTTGTAAGGGTAAGCAGCTTAATATCCTTATTTTCATCCTCATGATCAACATTGCTGATATCCCTATTGTAAACTTCGGAAATATTTGTTTGACCAATTGATCCCCGCTGTACATGAGATTTGGAGATTCATATTTCTGTAATCTGTAATCCTAATAAGAATGCTATTTAGGAATACCAGTGACAATAGAGAGTTGAATGGATTAACCAGCTGATCCCTGCTGTACATTTTAGGAGTCCCATTGACAGCTGAGAGTTGAGTTGTTTGACCGACCAATTGATCTCTGCTGCACATGAGATCTCTAGATATTTCTGGAATCTGTAATCCTAGTAAAAATGTCTTATCAGGATCAAAGTAAGTGATTGCAATTCCAAAAATACAAAAAGATAATAAAATGTTTATGATAAGGGCCCCGCTTAGTTCATTTCATCATATGATTTTGGTGCAGCGCGCTTTCTAACAAATGAAACGAGATGGTTGGCTCGTAATCCCGATGGGAGAACCGAGTGGAAAAGCCAGGGCCGGCAGCGAAAATGGATCGTAGCCGTTAGATGCCTTAAAGTAACTGACGCAGGTGTCACTGTACATAAATCGGTGTAAATCGTTTCGTGAGGCGGATAATTAAAACAAATATTATTTTATTCTAATTCAAATTCGGCAACATAGAACTTTGCAACATAGACTAGGCGTTGTCAACATATATTATGCATGGCGTATACTTTTGACATTTCATGCATGAGGGAAACGTCGCGCAGGACAACCATGACAAATACCTGCCCTCCAGACCCGACGTGAAGGTCCCTCCTCATCTCTCTTATTTGCAAATGGAACCAGACATTGCTGTGTAATTCATGTGTGTAATTCATGATAGCTGCCTGTTTCTGTCGGATTTCTCTTCACTGGCTAGATGCAGAACAAGAGGAAGAATACAGTGAGTCAAGTTGCTGCAGCTTTCGACATCGCAGCGATTCCTCAAAACAATCAAGTTAATTCACCTAAGCCTATGCAAAGTTAATTCACCTAAGCCTATGCAAACGACAGTAGAATTCTGCTCCGTCAGTGTCAGTATATTGTATGTTGATATATGTGATGGACTGTTTGGAGATATCAGGCCAAGTAATTGCCTGCTTGGTTTAGATATGCAAGGTGTTATTCACGTAGCTTAACCTTTCCTAAATGTAGCTTTTCTGAAGACTGATTTTGAGGGAAGATAGGTGTAAATGGGCAGATGTATTTCTTATGCAGTAAGTGCAAATAGTGATTTTTATTGCCGTTGTGTAGATCTCAGGCATTTTAGAACTTTAATCAGGCATTGAAAGTTGGCTCTGTCCAAGGTAAAATTATTGGCAACCCCCACAAATTAAACTGGGATTCTTTGTCTTTAAGTTTCTATTGTTTAAGGTCTAATTGCGCTTGATATATTAAAGTTGTTTATGTTTATCATTCAACTGTAATATGTATGATTGTTTCAAAGTTGGAAATTTGTCTTCGTTCTGCATTAGATATGGTTCTTTTGGTACACTGCAAAATTGAGAGTATTGTGTTATTCTAATTTTGATGGTCAGGTAAAATACGGTTGCGTGGATCAAGTCTGAGTTCTTCTGGAATAGGAGTTGTCATACAGAGGCCTGATGGGGATACCTTGATGCAAGCGTATAGGAAATTTGACTTCTATGAAGATAGAATTGAGGTCGAGCATCCGGCGCTTCTGGATGGGTTATTGGCAATACTGGAGCTGAGGGTTTCCAGGATTCAGGCCTTTACGGATTCAGATCTTGGCTATGATCAAATAGCCCAAGGCCGGAAGCTTCAGAATCAACTACTGATGGCTGCGATGTTAACTGAGATCCATAAATATTAAAACAACAGTGTTAATGCAAATGAAAACTGTCATGACCACCAGACGCGGAATAAGGGGGCCCTGTAATGGGAAATCTTGCAACTTGCATTTGTCTGCCCTCTGTTACCAAAACCCCTCACGATGCAAATGCCCTCTCTGCAATCACAGGTCCATTTCTCAACTGGTAGTTTCTCTTGTCTTTCACTCATATACCAAACCAGCAGATTACAATTTGTTTTCCACTTTCTGCCATAGACATTATTAAAACTCGCAAAGATATCCTAGCTAAGCAGCAAAAAAATAATGTATATAACTGTAGTAGGTAAGATAATTGTAGGTTTCCTTTTTATTAGTGGAGATGTATTTCATTTTTAAATGAAAAAGAAAAGCTGAGAGAATTCTGCTTGCATCGCAACTTTGTGTTTTCTGGCATATACAACTTGCAACTTATTGCAGGTCGAGTTTCGGCAGAGAGCTTGCGTAGACAGCTGGAAACTGCAAAACTGCAACAGGCAAATAGTTTGAATTGTAAAAATTCATATATGCCTAGTTTTTCAATTGACAAACAAAACCCCTCACGATGCAAATGCCCTCTCTGCAATCACAGGTCCATTTCTCAACTGGTAGTTTCTCTTGTCTTTCACTCATATACCAAACCAGCAGATTACAATTTGTTTTCCACTTTCTGCCATAGACATTATTAAAACTCGCAAAGATATCCTAGCTAACCAGCAAAAAAATAATGTATATAACTGTAGTAGGTAAGATAATTGTAGGTTTCCTTTTTATTAGTGGAGATGTATTTCATTTTTAAATGAAAAAGAAAAGCTGAGAGAATTCTGCTAGCATCGCAATTTCAATGCACTCACTCAAACTGTTTGGTTGCAACTTACTGCAGGTCGAGTTGCGGCAGAGAGCTTGCGCAGACAGCTGGAAACTGCAAAACTGCAACAGGCAAATAGTTTGAATTGTAAAAATTCATATATGCCTAGTTTTTCAATTGACAAACAATTTCTTTGCGAAGTAAATCACAGGCAAATAGTTACAGTCAAATAGTTCGTGCTGATAGCTGCTCCGTTTGTACAGGGAAATAGTTCGTGCTGATAGCTGCTCCGTTAGTAGATGCCGCAGAGCCGATTCCAAGAGTCCTCTCGCTGCATCTTCAGGTGACCAGGTTGAACAAGCACCCCGCACCTTGGGGAGTATAAGAGGAAAGTTGGTGGCAGGCGTAGGCGTGCATATATGGCAGATGGCAGGCGTGGAGGTGTGAAGCGACATAACATCTCTCCCATCTCTCCCAACGTAACCTAGGCTAAGCGATATCCTTAATGTAACCCAGTTAACATTTAATGTTAACGAACTAATGCTATCCCGAAGATAGCATTACTTCAAACCTGTACCAATTTCGGGATAGCATTACTTCAAACCTGCACCAATTAGCGAAATGATTTTGGAAAATTTTCCTAAGTTATAACTCGTACTGAGGCCAAATAAGACAATCGTTCCATCCATTGGCTGCGTGTATCGGCAAACATAAAATTTAATAAAATATATCGGCAAACTTTGGTTTAACGTGAAATATGTTTATGGATTTCTGTGGATTTCTGTGCCGAACTTATGCTATCGGTTAAAACCGATTACTATAGTCCCTGCCAGCCCGAAGGGCAGGGACTAATAATATGATTTGATCGAGCGGAGTGGGATTCTGCAATCATAGAAGTTCATATCTAAGATATTTGATTTTGTCTTTTCCAAAACGAATCTGCACAATATTTTAAGTCGTAACCAGGGCTACATACTAGTTATGGTTTGCCATTTAGTTTAAATGTAATTAAATTAAAGTAAAGATATTAAATTGGAGTTAGTATTAAGATTTAGAATTGGATTAATTTAGATTTCAGTGATTGCGAAATTGAGGTATTTGGTTATTTGTAATTTGACATTATTTATCTTTTTTGAAAAAGGTAATAGATGGTCAACCTATTACCAAATACCTAATATCTTTTGCGACAAACATCTTTTTGGGATATAGGCTTTAGAATGAAATCGGAAATGTTGTCTAGAATATGATCATGCAATTTACAAAAATAATGTACAACACTTTTTTTTAATGAAAGTTTATTTGCAATAGATCTATAGACTTTAAAATCATATTAGAAATACTTTCTAGAATATGATCATACAATTTTGTTTTATACTATATTGTATGGTTTTTTTTTCATTTGGAAAAAGTTGTGTTCCATTGTATTTTATTTAATGATTATAAATTTTAATATAATAAATAATAAATCAATTTATATAATTTAAAAAATTAATAATTAAATAATTATAAATACTATAAAAACACTTTTTATTAATAAAGTTAAATCAATTAAATAATCTAAGATAAATATTCTTAATAAAATTAAATCAATTAAAATAATCTTAATTCAAGATAATATTGTACTTAGTGAAGAAAATATTGAAAATGTAATGAAAGCTTTTTGGCCCTTGATTATAGATTAAGTTACTATCCTAAACATTAGACATATCACAAATATTACACAGTTCTATTATAGAAATATCCAACAACATGAATAATTGTGGAAATGTCCAACCACTTATTATATAATAAAAGTTGATTAGAAAATTGAAAATATAGAAGTTTATTTCCAATATAATGAGGACTTTAAAAGAAAATTGAAAATATTTCTAGAATTTGACCATGCAATCTTGCTTTTATAAGAAATAATATAAGAATAAAAATTTTAATAGTATAAGAAATTTTAATATAATTTATATTAAATTAATTTTATATAATTTAAATATTAGACAGTTCTATTCCAGAAATATTCCATAACAATATGAATAATGTGAAAATGTCCAAATACTTATTCTATAATAAAGGTTTATTAGAAAAATGAAAATATATAGAAATTATTTTCTAATATAATATCATTAAAAACTTTAAAATTGGAAATATTTTCTAGAATTTCGACCATGCAATTTTCTCTTATAAGAAATAATATAAGAATATAACTTTTTATAGTATAAGAAACTTTAATATAATATATATTAATTAATTGATATAATTTAAAAAAAAATAGTAGTGGAAAAATATAAAATTAATTTAATAAATAGTATTTCTAAATCATGAAGAGGTAAAGATGGATCTTCATAAGATTAACATCTACGTTAACATGCACATGGGTTGGTCATGTAAAGGAAGTGAGAGAACACAATTTTTGAAAACTGAATTTGTTGATTTCCATGAATTAATGTGTTGTCAAAATAATTGTCACACACCCATATAAGTAATATATATATATAAAAGAAATTCACTGGAAATAAACAATAAAAATATATGTACTAAATAATGTTAATATTAATGACAATGTTCTCTATAATGGTATTGTAACTCTTACCTTTACCTACATATTAATTGTCGGTTAACGAAGGAATTTGTTTTAATGTTTTAATACAACTATTCCCACCATATTTTGCTGGTATGAAGGGTAGTTACTGCTTTTAATAAGGTCCCGCAAAGTTTCATTACTCTCTAGCTGACCCTGCTGGCCTCGATATTTGTCCTTCATCTATGGTTACTATTTCTGCTTACTATCAGACGAAGGAGGGTGCTCGCATTTCCTGATGCCTTCACTACAACCTATCTCCTCGGCACACTTTGTTCCGAGTTATTACTTCTCCTTCGCAGGTGCAAATAGTTTCCATTGCTCTGTCTATTTTTTCTGCCAACATGGTTGTTTTCTGCTTACTTAGTTGGTTTACCTCAGAGGTTGATTCCTCTATTTATCATTGGGTCTGCCGTCTGCAGGTTTATGGATTTCTGCTCGGTGCACAACTATGTTGAGACATCTTTGACCCGATTTGCATTTCAGGTAAGGGTTTCTAACTAAGCTTAGGGTTTATGATTCTCTTCGATTTTCCATTCTTAGTTATGTGGCGAATATAACATGATGGTCCTTTAATCATTAGAGGTAGAAGGAATCTGTCATGAAGAGGGGAAAAAGCTGGATTTCGAGCTTCCAGAATAGCATGCACATCCAGAAGGAAACTATCAAGCCTCTTTACCAGGTACTGTGCTTTAGTCGTAGGGCACTTGAACTATCTTTGGTAACTTTTGTAGGGTTGCATGGTATCCTTTAACTTATTTAAGACAATTCCTTGTCTCTGAAGCATTTTAATGTATTTATACAAGTTTTTTACAAACTAGGTTTATACCTTAAACGTTTGTTGTCTCGGCTTGTCGTAAGCGGGTTACAGGGGAGGAGGTAGACCCTTTGGGTAGTAGTGCAAGTCCAGGTTTTTGTCTGTTTGTTCTATCATCCTTTCACCAGACTATGGTTGAGTGGAGAAAGGTTTTTCAGTCTCAAATTCTAAATTCTAAATGTATATGAATTACTTAATGTCTCAAGCATGTCATTCTCGTCTTATTCAGATTATTTACTTTGATTCAAGCTTGTTCTGGATTCACTTATCTTCTACATAATCTTATGGTTAAGAAAGTTTACATCCTAATTGTTTTCATTGGGTTTTTTCGAACTTGATTGTCTTCTGTGTAATAATTTTCTTACAAAATTTCAATGGCCAGTTTCTAGTTAATGGCCGAGTGCAGGTAATTTCTTTATCAGTTGAACAATAACATATTCTTACCTATTCTTAATGGAATATAACCCTTTAGTGACTATTACTTGTATATTAGATTGTCCATCGTTTTTCTAACTCCTCTCTGATTGGAAACTATATTTAAATTTCATATAGTTTGTTGGAGATTGTTAAGTGTATTTCATAATAAATTTTGTTGTGCCAATGACATCTTTCGATATCCTGGTTATGGCATTTATAATGAAAACCCTATTTTTTATGTTATATTTTACGGCGGTAATGATAGTCGAGGGGATTCTATTTTTTCCTATGGGATGAATTCGAGGGTTGATGTAGCTTTATCCAATATAAACTGTTGTTTATTGTTCCTTATATGGTTACCGTGATTTTAAATATAATAGTTACATTTTCTTCTCTTGAACAAACAATAAGTAAATTGTTTTGTTATTCGTTCTACGCCTTCCTTTATTGAACAAAGTAACATGAGTTTTTCACAATTCTATCCGAAGTAAACTATGTTTTTAAAAGAACTTTGAAACCAACAATTTAACAGTTATTGTACCTATACAATACAAGAGTTTACTTATCTGAATTATTGTTGATTCCCAGGCAAGGGTCTGCTACCACACTCTAGCTTCTGTTGCTCTTTTCCTCCCAATCCTGAGATCAGCTTGATGAGTTGCCCCCCCCCCTCCCGAGTTGTTCATGACATACATGAACTGTCTTTCTAAGATTACAATCTCTGTTAGAACAGCTATCTAGACCTAATCAAACTTGGTTCTAGAAAACCACCTAACCTCTCAGCCCAAAATTCTCATTTTAATCTTTCCTCTTTTTTTTTTGTTTCTTAATCTTAGATACCCTATCCCCTTGATATTTTTTGAATAAATATTGAAGAAATTATTTAGTCAACCTAACTACTTAACATGTCAATATAGTATTTACATATAACTGCTATTCCATTCCAGCATAACTTAATTCAATAAATAGTTTTGTAGCTTATAATAATATTCAGTTTGTTTAGTCTGCAGTAGATTAAATATTTACATTTACTGGGGAAATCAAATCTCCCCCAGATTAAACATTGACTTGATGTTTCTTTTCTAACAATTGGTTCGAAAAGATCTCCCTCATAACCTGCTCTTCTTCCTAGGTACCCTCTTCCGGCCCATAGTGCTACCATTCGACTTTAACTTTGGTGATAACTCATTTCCGCAGCACTAATTCTCTCCAATCGAGTATACCCAGGGGTTCAACCAAGAACTTGCCTTCTTGTTCGACCTATACACAAGAGAGACAAAATTAGTCAGTCCTCTTCATTATTAATCATCCTATTATAATATGTTCTATTCTTAAGTTTTTTTTCTAAATTACTTGTACGTCATGCCAATTGATTATATGGTTAGGATCATATATGTCTTTCTTAAGTACAAAAATGTGATATCCATCATGCGCATGAATATGGCTGGGTAGGGCAAGTTGGTAAGCCACTGGCCTGATTCGAGCCAAAAGGATGATAGAATCAGGATGCTAATTTAGCACATCTGGTCCATTTCAATGTACTCTTCTTGGCTTCTACCCGAACATAAACATGATCTCCCACTTGAAATAGCCGGAAACTTCTCTTCCAATTAGCAAAATTCTTTTGCTGGTCCTAAGAAACTTTTAAATTGGAACGTACCCTTTTAACCATATCCTCCATTTATTTTAACATGTCCGGTCCTAGCATTAATTTTTCCTCTCGGCTGCCCCAACTCAAGGGTGTCCTTCACTTACATCCATATAATACTTCAAATGGACTCATCTTCAAAGATGTATGGTAACCGTTGTTGTAGGAAAACTCTACCAAATGTAGATAGTCCTCCCATTTAGATGATTGTTGCATTACATAAGTCTGCAAAATATCTTCTACTATTTATTTTACTCGCTTAGTCTGCCCATCCGTTTGAGAGTGGTAAGCAGGGATGAAATGAAATTGTGTGTCTAGACCTTCAAATAAAGCTTTCTAGAAAGCTGAGGTAAATTTCACATCACGGTCAGAAATTTTAATCTTGGATATTCCATGCAATCTAAAAATGTTTTCCATAAATATGTTAGTAATTTGCACTGCCTTGTAGGTTGAATGTACTGGTATAAAGTGAGTAGATTTTCTCAACTTTTCCACTACCACCATTATTGAGTCATTCTTCTTTTTAGACTTGGTAGTCCTGTAATAAAGTTGATGGAAATGGTTTCCCACTTCCATTCTCGAATAGGAAATGGGTGGAGTAATCCCGCTAGGTGACAGTGTTCCACTTTCACTTGCTAGTATTCCAGAAAGCGAACCAAATACTCTGCTACCTCCTTTGTAATATCGAGCTAGAAAAATTCCTTTATGTGTGTAGTAATTAACTTCTGGTACCTGGGGTGGCTTGCATATAGAATCCTATGATATTCATCTAAGATTAAGCTTTTAAGATTTTTCTAATTAGGCATATATATTCTTCTTGTATAAATCAGTAAACCTTTTGGATTTACCTCATATCCCAGTTCTTGTTCATGGTTGTTCAAAATTTTAGCTTGTTGCCATAAATATTTATATTAGGAATCCTGCATTGTTGCCTCTTCAATTTTCTCATAAAATGTAGTTCGTGACTCACTGAAAGAGACCTCATATAAATAATTTACGTTCCGACTTAGGGAATCTATGAATCAACTCTCCTTTCCTTTCAAGTTCTTGATTTCAAAATCAGATTCACTTAAGAAGTCAACCCAATGAGCTTCCCTAGCATTCAAGGTGGGTTGTTTGAAATAGTTAGTTAAACTATGATGATCAGTTATTAATAGAAATTTCTTACCCATCAAGAAATGTTGCCACATCTTTAAGGCATGAATGATGGTTGTCAGCTCTAAGTCATAGGCTAAATATTTCTTCTCATGCTCCTTAAGCTTCCAAGACTCATAGGGAACAACGTTGTCTTCCTGCATTAGTACACCATCTGCACCTTCCTTGCTGGTGTCTGTACAAACCAAATAATCTTTATTTGGATCAACAATGCTCAAAATGGGTGTGGTAGTAAGTAAATGCTTGATCTGATTAGATCTTATTTGACAATTCACAGTCCCCTAAATGTTTTTCCTTTCTCTTGCAGAGAGGTAATCAGGTATGCCACCGTAGAAAAACCTTCAACAAATTACCTATAGTATCTGGCTAGACCCATGAATGGTCTTATATCAGCCATGTCCTTTGGTACTCGCCACTCCATGATAGTTTTTATTTTCTCTGGGTCCACAAAAAATCCATCCTTGGTAAAGACATGTCCTAAATATTAGATTTGTTCTTTCAAAGTGTCACGTTTACTGTACTTAGCGTACAATTGATGTTCTCTTCAAACTTCCAGAACAATACGGAGATGCTGCTTCTGTTCTTCTATGTTCCAAGAGTAAATTAGTATGTCATCGATAAAAATTAACACAAATTTATCCAAATACTGACGAAATATATTTTTCATGAGGCACATGAAGGTCGCGGGAGCATTAGTCAGCCCAAAGGGCAGCACAATGAACTCATAATGTCCATAACAAGTTCTAAAAGCATTTTTGGCTATGTCTTCATCCTTTATCCTAATCTGATGGTAACCTGAATGGAGTTTGATCTTTGAGAACACAGTCGCACCCTTCACCTGATCAAATAATGCATCTATACGAGGTAGGGGGTATTTATTCTTGATGGCCAATTTATTTAACTAATGGTAATCCATGCACATTTGCAAGGTTCCATCCTTCTTCTTATCAAAAACCATCGAAGCTCACCAAGGTGATACACATGGACGGATATATTTTTTATCAAGCAACTCTTGTAGCTGAACTTTTAACTCTGTTAACTTTGGTATGCTCATTCAGTAAGGGGCTTGGGAGACTAGGGTTGCTCCCAGAATCAACTCAATGGTGAAATATATATCCCTCTTTGGAGGAAGATTCGTAATTTCTTCATGAAACACATCCGGAAACTTCTGTACCACCAATATATTTTCTAAAGAAACATATTTATCCTTTGAATTATTATATCCTACTTGTATTGCACAAATCTAGGAGCCTTTTTTGATGCAATTTTCTAATTGGAAGGTTGTTACTGTGCTTAATTTCAGAGGTCTTAGTATGCCTTGAATTTTTTGCCTCTTTCCCTCCTCATCCATGTAGTTAATAGTTTTGGTTTTATAGTTAATGAGGGACCAATGTTTTTCCAACTAGTCCATACCTATAAGGATATCGTACGATCCCAGGGGTAACACATTCAGCTCTGCCATGATAGAATGACCTACTAACTTTAGGGGGTAGTTGTTGACCTTTTCTTGCACCCTTATTTTTCCTCTTATAGCTAGTTGTAGTAACCAAGGTTTTTTAAATTTAAAAGCTTGAAAACATCATTGTTCTACTATATTGGCAATAATATAACTCAAAGTAGCTCATGGATCAATTAAAATAGATATAGTCCAGTCAAATACCTTACCTTCATATTCTATGATGGTGGGTTGGTATTCCTCTTGATGGTCTTCAAGTGCAGCATTAGTTTTAGGAATACTCCTTACCACTTCTCCCATAATAAATGCTTCTTGAATATGTAAAATCTAATCAGTTCCCTTGTGGTGTGGGAAATTTTTGAGATAATGTGGCCCTCCACATCCCCAACACTCTATAGGAGGTCTAGCTATTGATTCTACTTTAGTTCTACTTGACTGCTCATTCGTTTTGGTCTCACCTGGGAGCTTGAATCTGGGTTGATTTATGTTCATATTCCTACTTGTTTAACCTTTATAGGTCCTTTGTTGACTGTGGTCTTATTTCCCTTGTGATTAGAGGTTGGGCCCATCTCTTTCCCATATCTCCCTTTTGTTTGTTTTGTTGATACCATATTGAAGTTTTCTGTATAACTTCATCCATGGTCTTCGGGTTATCAAATCGAAGCGCTCTTTCATGAACAGTGACAAACTACTAATAAACCACTACACTTTCTCCATTTCTTCTTGTATATAAGGAACATACCAAAGGAAGGATGTGAATTTTTCTATTAAATCATCCATAGATCACTGACCTAATGGAAGATCATGAAAATCCTCTTCGTTTTCATCATAAAATCTTTCAGTCAAATATTTCTCTTCAAAATACCTTTGAAATTTTTCCCAAGTTATGCTCTTCTAATTTACTCCAAACTATTTTTACTTCTTCTCACCACATGGTGACTTTCCCTTTCAACTAAAAGAAGGCCAAACAATCCCTTAAATTATGGTCGTATTGATACAGTTGAAAATGCTTACTCATATTGATGAGCCAAGCTTCAACTGTCTCTTCCTATTCATCATCAAAGAGGGGAGGTTTTATTTTTTGAAATTCCCCTTGAATTTCTATTTTCTTTCTTTTCTGTGTCTTGTGTCCCGATACATTATCAGATTATTCTTCATGATTATATTCACCACCTTTTATTTCTGCATTCTCATTTCGAAATTCTTATTCGCTAGTCATATTTCCATGCTTGGGACTGGGGATTGGTGGTCAATGATTCTGTCCATTAGAAAAAATCTTCATAATCTTCTCCTGCTCTTGCATCAACCTTTCATTATCTTCTCGTAACCGGGCCAGCTCATCCTTTAGTTTTTGTACAGTTTGCATGATTGCAATATTGGTATTGCATGACTCTTCCCCCAATTGTAGCCATACTTCAAGATTGGTTTCTTGAAAGGATGTTGGCCCTGTTCCTGGCACGCGTCTATGTGGTGGAATTCTAGTCCTCCTCACGCTGACTAGTTTCCCTTATTTCTCTGTGCACATCACAAATGTTGTTATTCACTAATATTCTAGAGGTTTCAATTTTGCAACCTGAGCGCTCTGATACCACATGTCACACACCAATGTAGGCAATATATATTAAAAAAAAATGGGAAGAAACAATAAACGTCTATGTACTAAATAACATTGACATTAATGACAAAGTTTTGTACAATGGTATTATAACTCGTACCTTCACCTACATATTAACTGTTGGTTAATCAATGAATTTTTTTTAGTGTTTTAATACAACTGTTCCTGCCATATGTTGATGGTCTCAATGGTGGTTATCGCTTTTAATAAAGTCCCACAGAGTTTAATTTTCCGGAGACTTATATACCTCTACAGTCAATATTTTGGGCGACTTGACTGCCCAGGTTCAGAGGTGGTATGAACCAGGAATGTTCCATTGCTCTTCAACTGGCCCTCCTGGACTTGATATTCACCCTTCATCTACAGTTAGTATTTCTGCTTACCGTCAGATGAAGGGTGGTGCTTACATTTCCCAATGCCTTCGTTGTAGCCTATCTCCTTGACACGCTCTGTTCCGGGTTATCCTTTCTCCTTCGCGGGTGAGAATAGTTTCCATTGCTTTGTCTATTTTTTCCTCTCGCATTGTTGTTCTATGCTTAGTTACTTGGTTTACGTCACAGGTTGATGCGTCTGTTTATCGTTGGGTATGCCCTCTACAAGTCTATGGATTTCTGCTTGGTGCACAACTATGTGGAGACATCTGTGACCTAATTTTCATTTCAGGTAAGGGTTTCCAACTAATATTAGGGTTTATTATTCTCTTTCGTTCTCCATTCTTGGTTATGTGCGGAATATAACATGGTGGTCCTTTAATCATCCTTGGTAGAAGGAATTTGTCACGAAGAGGATCAAAGATTGGAATTCAGGCTTCCAGAATGGCATGCACATTGAGAAGGAAACTATCAAGCCTCTTTACCGGGTATTGTGCTTTAGTTGTTGGGTGTTCCAACTGTCTTTGGTAGCTTCTATAGGGTTGCATGGAATCGTGTAACTTATTTAATAAAATTCTTTGTCTTTGAAGCGTTTAAATGTATTTATACTGGTTGTTTACAAAGTGGGTTTATACCGTAAACCCTTGTTGGCTTGGCTTGACCTAAGCAGGTTACTGGGTAGGAGGTAGACCCTTTGGGTTGTAGTGAGAGTCTAGGTTTTTGTCAGTTTGTACTATCGTCCTTTCACCAGACTGTGGTTGAGTGGAGATAGGTTTTTTATTCTCGAATTCTAAATGTACATGAATTACTTAATGTTTGAGACATGTCTTTCTCGTCTTTTTCATATCATTACTTGTATTCAAGCTTGTTTTGGATTCACTTATCTTCTGTGTGATGTTATGATTAAGAATGTTTACACCGTAATTTCTTTCATTGGGTTTTTCCTGAGCTCAATTGTCTTCTATGTAATAATTTGCTTACGAAATTTTAATCATCTCTCAGCGTAGAATTCTCATTTTAATATTTCCTCTTTTTTTCTTCTTGAGCTTACATACCCCTATCCTCTTGATCTTTCTTGAATAAATCTTCAAGAAATTAGTTAGGGATAGGTAACTGCCAACCTAATTACATAACATGTGCAAACAATATTTAGATATAACTACTATTCCATTCCTGCATAACTTAATTCAATAAATATTTTTATAACTTATAATAATAATCAATTTGTTTGGTCTGGAGTAAACTAATTATTTACATTTACTAAGAATATCACATTAATCCACCATGCGCCCACCCAATGTCCTCTTCGTAAATAAGGATTATAGTTATCCATAATTAATAAAGAAGACAACAATGGAGAATATATCAGTTTGAACTCTCTACCACTATATATTATCACATAATTTTTCTAGATCTCCTATGTGTGCATATATACAACTAAAGGCTTCACTTGATCTCTTCTGTGCGTATATTTATGAGGAAAAATTAGGAGAATGGGTAGCATGTTACAACTAGGAGTTATTCACCGTTGTGGTGGACGGATAAAGATAATGAAAACTGAGTTTTCATATGATTGTTTTTTAATGAAATGAGATCCTCAAGAGTTTATGCAACTATCAAGGAGAGAAAAGTTGATATGACAGTGGTACCATCTTATCACAAATTACAAGACATGTTCCAATAAGGTCTTTAAAATTTCAAACAATAGTATTATAGATAAATGTTACCAAGAGTTTATAGATTACATAGGTACAATATTACATTTCTTTTACATTAAAATATAGTTCAAAATATTAAAAACCTATTTATTTTTGAACATCTAATTCACCTATATAAATCGGGTGAAGATGATCGACTAAGATAGGATTATTAGAAAAATAGAAGAGAGTTCAGAGAGATTATACACACAATAAATCAGACTATGTGTTTATTCATCACATAAGAAAATTACATATATAAGAATTAGATCACCAACTTCTAGATGATAAGATCTGAAGAAGGTAGGTCTATGACTCATAAACAAGAACACATGTGCGCATTACTTCCAACACCCTCCCTTAATGCTTACATGGAAAACATTGAAAACAAATATAAGAAGAACAAAGATAATCATTATTTGACTGGTCTTCATCAACACTCACATCTAGTAAGGAATTTTGCAAACTCCACTCTTTCACCGCCACATCTTTGAGCTATTATTTGACCTCCATTTAAAACATAACCTCCTCTCACCATCATTGATGAACTCTGCAAGATCAACAATATTGACACTTTGGCGTGTCTGGGCTTTCGCAATAATATTCGTCAAGTAATGAACCATCGTATGTACCAACCACCATCTGTCATATATTTTTCTTTCGATTATCCGTCAATTGCTAGAATGGAGGTCTGGTTACTGAATGTATTCAAAAGTTGATCAAACAACTTGACCTTACTAACACACAATAATTGATGTTTCAAACACCGGGGCTTCCAGTTTAAGAACCACCAACCATTTTTATAACCAGAATTGAAAGAAACAGAAAAACACTTGAAAAATAGATTTCACAACTACAAGCTCAATAATCATCAAACTATTAGCTATCATTTAGGACCATATCCCTCCTTAGCACAGGTCAAAAGTTGTTCATATGGTTCAATCTTTATCTTAGAGTTTTCTCGTCTTTAGAAAGCAACGTTTGTTAGAGTGGTCAATTCCAACAAACTTACACTCACATATGAGTTGACCAGACTAAATATGTTTAAAATGAAAACTCCAAAATTTGAGATCGAAATAGGATTGCAACAGAAAGATCTAACACAAAGATCTCTTCTCCGCATAATTGAAAAATTGAGATCTACCTCCAACTTTAACACTTTTAACATATATCAGTGGCCACTTGGAACTGATCTTCACTAGATCTTAGATCCAAATCTCAAGTCCAGATCCGCGCAATAACTTGTACAGTTCGCGGGCATGATTTTACAGATTTATCATATGATAGTGCACACAATTTTGACAAAACCATCCAAGCACGAATTTAACTCCTTTGCAGGGTCAAAGCAGATAAGCACAAATAAAACTTTACAGATAGCAAGATAACAGAATGATGGATGCTTAAAGAAGTTGGAAACAACAAACAAATCTACACACAGAATATCACAAATAATTTCACACACTAAAACTAAACTCTCAGATATTTATATTAATATGTACAGAAACAATAACACTGAGAATTACTCACATATTCTTGGCCCTCCCTTGAGGTAATCGACTGAGTACGAGCTCTGTTACAATATTAGAAAGATAGAAGAGAGCTAAGAGAGAATATACACACAACAAATCACACCTTTTGTTTATTGATCACATAAGACAATTACATATATAAGAATTAGATCACCAAATTCTAGATGATAAGATTTGAAGAAGGTGGATCTATGACTCATAGACAACTCACACACATAGAGAAACAACTACTTTTAGAATGATTCCTAAAGACTTATCATAACAATTAACAACAACACATGGAAACATGACTTCTACCATAAATGAATTTTACCACTTAAACAAAAAACAAACTATGAAGCCCCTTAAACAACATGAACATTGTGTTAAAAACTTTGACCCTTTTTTCAAACTTGTGACATTAGCGATATCCACCGAATAAACACAACTCCCAAGTAGAACATAGCTCAAAAAAAATTCAAACCGTTTCCCGGCATTTCACATTGTATTAAAAACTTTGCCCCCTTTTTTCAAATTTGTGACGTTAGTGATATCCACTGAATAAGCACAACTCCCAACCAGGGCTGGAATTTGACATCCCACAGGACGTATTTTTGATTTCAGAACGTATTTGATGGGAGGGGAAAAATGTTCCACGTGCGGTATACCTCGCCAACCCGTCAAAACGATGTCTAATTCCAGAGGTAAAACGTAAAGATATATAATACCCTATTTCGTACATAACACAGTTTGAACTTAAAAGCTATTTAAATTTTCCTACTACCTTAGTACCTCCCATTAATAGAAGTAACTCTCTAGCTATTATCGATGGCTCGTCCTATACGAATGATATGCAAATTTAATACGATGAGACGTGGAAATTACAATCTTACGGTTTACCTATTCCAATGATGAGATGTGGAAATTGCAATCTTATGGTTTACTTGTTCCAGATCTAGATTCATGAATCGCGTTGAACGTCACTACTATATGTTGAATGCTAAATTGGTGCCCATCGGTTTGTATTGTAATTTTGTTGTATCTGATGTTCGTTACCTTAGTGTAAAATCAAACTTTTGCAGCCTCGCAACAAATCAAGTGTAATCTGAGTTCTGGACATGCGACTCTATCATCCGTGGCAGATTGAAAGTGTTGGATTGGAACTTGCGAGCAAGTCTAGATTTGAGTTACCGGCTGGTTTAAAATAATCTTGTACTTTCCACATACACCTGTTTGATTTATTCATAACAGATACTTTCAACCATGCCCTTCATCTTTGACGTAAACTAAAAACCACAATTTTTCTTTATCTTTGACAACATGCGTGCGTGTTCATGACTCTCATTTAAATTTTTATGGTTGTACACTAGTTTTTTCCTATTAAATTCCTCGATTACATCTGTCATGAATTGCATATTTCGACTCATGAGTATTAAGTTGCATTCCGGCATGTGGTGCACCTTCTGTCTTTAGTGGTAGTTGTAATTTTTGGAAGGGGTAAAGTTTAGATGTGATTGGGATAAATATTTTGGTAAACAAAGCCTGGAAAAATGTAGCGGTAACATTAAATAATGAGGGGGAAAAACATTAAATGGAAGGGAGGGAATCTAATGAGGTGATTAAAATTCTAATTGCTCATGAATTGGTGAAAGGGTGGTGGCTTTTTCATGGTATTTCCCCAATGGTATTATGGGAATTCATATAAATAAAGGGTTTGAATTAATCTTTGCAACTGTGGATGCAATCCAAGCTCGCTTTTTCCATATGCTTAGAATAGTATTAAGTAATGTAGTGTTAGAAAACAAAAAGATAGTCTTTCATTAATTCTTATTCCACATAGACTCTTCTTTAACTCTGTCGAGTTGTAGGCCTGACCCTTAACCTGCCACTCTGTATAAAAAGAAAATGTGACTAGAAGAATAAGTTTCCTCGACTCGGATGACTATCCTATTAAATGACTCAATCTAAAGAAGTATATGATTTCTTTTTGAAACTTTCATATTTTCGTAATAACAAATTCAAATATATATATATATATATATATATATATATATATATATATATATATATATGATGATGATGATGATGATGATGAAGATGATGATGGTTAACGTCCACCTAGACCAAACATTGGTCTATCGGACCTAAAGAAACAAATTATTTATTTTGATTTAAGATTTTATCCCTATACTCAAAAGAAGCTTGGAGAGAAGCCTCCCAAGCTCACTATAATTTTGACATTGTAAAAGGCTAGGAAGGTCAGTGTTGTAACAAAGATTGTGAAACTGAGATCTAATGTGGTTGTACGCACGGTACTCTAAGAGGAAGTTGTTTTCATCCTCGATGTTCCTATTCTCACATATATGGCAGATCCTTTCCATCCATGGCGTTTTAGGAACTGCCCAACGACCTGTTTCACTATGGAGCTCATGAGAATTCGTTCTAATCTTTGCTATATATATATTCAATAAGAGCCGTCACAACAAAAACCATTTGAATGCAATTATGGGATTTTTATTTTGAATGCAATTATGAGATTTTTATTGAATTCAAAATTAATTGATTATAAAATATTATTACTACCAACTCTCTAACAAAATCATAGCAACTCAAGTTTTAAACAATTTTATTTTTAATATATGAGAATGTTCTCTCTGTAGTTTTTGCGTACATCTCAAACAATCTAGACTGCAAATATGCCCAAGCACCCAATATGCTACACCCTATGCCACTCCCATAGAGATCGGAAAGACTACAAATATGCCAAAGCACCCAATATGCTACACCCTACGCCACTCCCGTAGAAATCGGAACTAGTAGCTCCAACATTCCCAGCATAAAGTTTCGCTGCAAATGAGGAGTGCGAACAAACCCCAACTGCAATAATAATAACAAACAAAATAATTCCGCCAGGATAATTTTATTACCATTGTTAAAATAGTATTCCAATTTAACTACAATAATAATACCAAACAAAGTAATTATTCCAATTATAATAATACCAAACAAAGTAATTACGCCACTGAAAGGATAATTTTATTACCACTGTTAGCAATACCATTGTCAGAGCAGCTCTAAGTAAGCGTGCTAGGCGAGCTTAGATTGATGGATGTAGCTGTTGCAACTTAACACTGGGCTCAGGAATGTAACGATGAGCCTGAGACACAAATTGCTAATCAGGAAGAAATTTGGTGTTCTCGTGGCCATGATGGAAAATTTCTTCACTACGAGAATGTCAAAGTGCAAGAACTCTTGCTCTTGCTAATTTTTAATAGGCAACATCAAAAAAATTGACAGTCATAAATTTAATGAAAACTTAAATGGATATGCATGGAAAACAAACACCCATCTCCAAATTTTCATTTTACAGGCAAAAGATATTTAAAATTCCAGGCCTGCTCCCAAGTATAACCTAGCTCACGAAAATTTCAGGCTGTTTTCCCGGGGTTTCATTGTTTAGGTAATTCAAAACGTTTTGGGCAGTGCAGAAGGCGATTGACTAAATTGTAGTCATAGGGTTGTCACCAGTGGTAGTGGGAAACACACTCCCTTCTCCCAAATAAATTCCCTCCATCTCCCAGCTCTCGCACATTTCATCAACTACACCCTCTCCTTCCTTCTAACACATTCTACAGCTCCCCATATGATGTGCTGAATACAACGGTGCTCCATCTTTATTTACAACTCGCTTCACATAATCCTCAAAATATGGATCATTCCCGTTTACCTTGAAGCTCTCCAGTTGCTCATGGTGGCTGCCGACCTCGGCAACGCCCGTAGCGATGAGCACGCCCAATGCCTTTTCAACGCCCGCCCTCGCCCTCGTCGCATCGTCATTTCTTAATTTGTAATGAACATTGAGACTCTCGTCGCCCTTCGTTCCCACGGTTCTGCCGCCACTGTCGCGAACAACAACAACTACAGTACATGTTCAAGAGTATTTGACCATTCTTTCTTTGTAGCTGGAACCAGAATTCCAGGGCATTATGGCAGCGTATGTGCCTGGGTGCAGGATAGGGGTCTCGATGAGAGCCCCATAACCTGACGTTTGCAAACTAGCGGCTTCGTTTGAGAAAGTAGTCATTATCGCTCCCCCATAGCAACTTCCATCGAGGGCCATTCCTTGGGGGAAATATCCCCACACCATTTGAACAAGGTGAAAGTGCAGGTTCTTGCCAATGTGTGGATTCGTCAGTCCGCTTCTCTGCAGCAACTGAGGGGTTTGTAATGACCCACAGGCCACCACCGTGGCTCTGGACTTGATGATTAAACGCCTATCTCCGTTACCCGCGATTTTCACTACAACTCCGATTGCTCTTCTAGACTTCCCGCGTGTGCCATCACTGTGCGAAATTTGTTGCGCGTGTCATGTTGAAATAATAATTTCAACTGCAGAATTATTTAGCCTTGTGATGCGATGAGATCGCAAATCGCAAATCGCATGCAAGCTTGGGTCCTCCGTTTTGTTCACTTGATTTCTGCGATTGCGATGGTGCGATGCGATCCGATCGCAAATCGCAAATCGCACCAATATAATTGTGTTCCATTTTTTCCTCCAGCAGATTGTGTTTTTGCGATGCGATCCAATTGAAGTCAACGGTTGAAGTACAGGCCTGCAGCAAATGAATTTGACGTGAAGTAAAAGTTTCATTTACCGCCAGTTTTGTCAGTAAAACAGTAAATGTAATTTACTGTGGGTTGGTAAGTTTTGGTGAAGTTTTTAATTTTATTTCAGTGGGAGTATGGGCACAAGTAAAGGTTGGTAAAAGCATTTAATTTTATTGTTTTTTTATTTTACGGCAGTATGGCAAGTAAAACCATATATATATTCCTGTGTTTGTTTTTGTCAAGTGTGAGTGCAAAAGGAAAAACTCGTCGTCGCAAATGTAAGAAAAATAGGCACAGCAGTGCGAAGTAAGAAAGGAGCATGCAACAGCATGAATGTAATTTTTGTAATTGAAGTCTGTTTTTACAGCAGCAATGTAAAAGAGATCTTTACACACAGCAGTGTAAAATCTCAGGAGGAGATAGAGTATTTTTTTTGTTGAAATGTTATTGGTGAATCCCTCTGTGAGAGAGGAAGATCATAATCTGTAACAACAGTTTTTTTTAATGAATAGAAATCCTTGGTGTGCGAAAACTTTGTCCGCTGCTCAGAATTTTTTTTTATTTGTTTCCGCTATGTTTAAGATCCTCGAGAACGAAACAGAGCATTGTCTCTGTGTTCAGCTTTCTGTTGTTTTTGGGATTTTAACAGAAAAAATCCCCAACAGTGGTATCAGAGCTAGTTCAGGCTCTTTGAAAGTGTCAAAGAAGCTGAAGAAAGTCTTTTTTGCTGAAGCAACTTCTCCAGCAATGTGAAGACTCAGCAAAAGAATCCAGGTATTTCTCAGACCAGTTTTTGTGTTACTACTGAAAGAACAGTCAGTATTTTAAACACACAGTCAAAAATTTTAAGCATAGCTGAAAATGCAAGGAATTGCTAGCACCAGCACCAGCATGGGTATGTTTAATCCTCAGTTCCCACAGTTCAATGGGAAAAACTATGACTATTGGGCAATAACCATGAAAGCCCTATTTTCCTGTCAAGATTTATGGGAACTTGTTGAAGATGGTTTTGAAGAACCAGCAGATGAGAATGAGTTTAACAGATTAACTCAGGCAGAGAAAAACCTATTGAAGAGCAATAGGAAAAAGGACTCAAAAGCCCGTGTATTTTTGTATCAAGCAGTGGACCAGAGTGTGTTTCTAAGGATAGCAGCAGCTAAGACATCCAAAGAAGCATGGCAAACTCTCAAGATATCCTATCAAGGCATGGAGAAAGTGAAGACAACAAAACTACAGTTGCTGAGGAGAGATTTTGAGAATCTGAACATGAAAGAGTCAGACAATATTGACTCATTCTTCACACATGTGATTGATTTGGTCACACAAATGAGGACTCATGGAGAAGTTCTTGAAGAAAGGAGGATTGTGGAGAAAATTTTGAGGGCCCTACCCTCAAAGTTTGATGTGATTGTCACCACCATAGAAGAGACAAAGGATCTCTCAAACTTTTCAGTTGATGAACTCCATGCATCACTGATAACACATGAGCAGAGGTTGAGTAGAAATGAAAACTCATCTCTATTGCAAGCCTTCAAGACCCAGATGTCCTTTGGAAGAGGAAGAGGTCAAGACAGAGGAAACAAGAGAGGAAGAGGCAGAAGCCAGAACAGAGGTGGAAGGAACAACCCAACAAATGCTCAAGGAAGGGGCAGCAATCCAAATCAGAACCAAGGCCAAGGCAGCAGCCAACAAAGTGGACATCATCATGCTCAAGGACAAAGGTATGAAAAATCATGTCCAATGTTATTATTGTAAAAAATATGGGCACTATGCCAGTGAATGTAGGAAGAAGCAACATGATATGAGTAATAGACCTAGTGCAATGTCACTAGAGAAAACATCAGTCAAAATAATGTGTTGATAGCTTGTAACATCGCTGAAACAAACAGTGAAGACATATGGTTTTTAGACTCAGGTTGCAGCAACCATATGACAGGAAACATAGCCCTGTTTTCTGCCTTAGATCAAAATGTGAAATCAGAAGTCACACTTGGGACTGATAGCAAAATTTCTGTTATGGGAAAAGGAGAGGTAAAAATATTTACAAAGAAGGGTGAAAAGAAAACCATAGCAGATGTCTACTATGTCCCTGGAATGAGATGTAACCTCTTGAGTATTGGACAGTTTGTCCATAAGGGGTACAATGTTTTCTTTAAGAATGATGTATGCACCATCATGGATATAGCACCCAGCAAAAGATGTATTGCTGAAGTGAAAATGACAAGGAACAGGATGTTCCCTCTTAGAATAAGAGCAGATTTGAAAAACAAAGAGGTAATTGCAGCAGTTACCCAAGAGGCTCTCCAAAGCGTACCAAAGGATGAAAACTGGTTGTGGCACTTGAGATTTGGACATCTCAACTTTGGAGGCCTTAATTTGTTGAGTAGAAAATGGATGGTAAGAGGATTACCATTGATAGAGAAACCAGACAGCCTTTGTGAAGGTTGTATCTTGGGAAAACAACATAGAGAAAGTTTTCCTTCAGGGAAAAGCATAAGGGCAAGAGCACCCTTAGAGATTGTCCACTCAGATTTATGTGGACCAATGCAAACTCCATCACTAGCAGGCAGCCAATATTTTCTAACTTTCATTGATGATTTTACAAGAAAAACTTGGGTTTATTTCCTGAAGAACAAAAGTGAAGTGTTTGAAAAATTCCGAAATTTCAAAGCACTTGTAAAGAACCAAAGCGGGCTGCATATCAAAGTTTTGAGAATTGACAGAGGAGGTGAGTATATCTCCAAGGAATTCCTACGGTTTTGTAGAGAAAATGAAATTCATAAGCAATTCACAGCAAGGTACACCCCACAGCAAAATGGAGTTGCTGAAAGGAAGAACAGGACCATCATGGATATGGCGAGGAGCATGTTGAAGGCAAAGCATTTGCCAAATGAGTATTGCGCTGAAGTTGTAAATTGTGTAGCGTATATTTTGAATAGGTGTCCTACAAAAGCTGTGATGAACAAAGTGCCTGAAGAAGCATGGAGTGGGAGAAAGCAAGGAGTCACCCACATGAAAGTTTTTGGATGTGTGGCTTATGCACACATTCCAGATCAGCTA
>APFE030598973.1:49122-59287 GCA_000404065.3 Pinus taeda
AATGAAGTGTTGGGCAGATTTAATATGCAAGAGTGCAAGGCAACAATCACTCCCACAGTAATGGGATTAAAACTCAGCAAAGAGGACAGCAGCAAGGATTTTGATCCTAGCTTGTATAAGAGCATCGTTGGCAGCCTCATGTATTTAACTGCAACTAGGCCAGACATAATATTTGCTGTTAGTTTAATCTCCAGATTCATGGAGAGGCCAAAAGAAGCACATTGGCAAGCAGCAAAAAGAATTATGAGGTATGTTAAAGGTACTAAAAGGTTTGGCATCTTATATAATGTCTCAGAACATTCAAATTTAATTGGATACACTGATAGCAATTGGGCTGGAAGTGTGGATGATCGGAAAAGCACATCCGGTTATCTCTTTCACATGGGTTTAGGAGCAATTTCATGGGCTTCTAGGAAACAACCCATTGTGGCATTGTCTACAGCAGAGGCAGAATACGTGGCAGCTACAGCAGTAGCGTGTCAAGCGGTTTGGATGAGAAGGATGCTAAGGAGCCTATGCCAAGAGCAAGCAAATGCAACGGTTATTTTTTGTGACAATAGCTCAGCTATTGCCCTGTCCAAGAATTCTGTGTTTCACAAATGAACGAAACACATTGATACAAGGTTCCATTACATCAGAGAATTGGTGAACAATGGAGAAATCGTTTTACAACATTGCAGCACTCAGGAACAGGTCGCGGACATTCTGACCAAGCCATTGGATCAGAAAAGCTTTGAATTTTTGAGGAAGTGTTTGGGTATGACTGAATGCCCAGCAATTGAAATTAAAGGGGAGTGTTGAAATAATAATTTCATCTGTAGAATTATTTAGCCTTGCGATGCGATGAGATCGCAGATCGTAAATCGCATGCAAGCTTGGGTCCTCCGTTTTGTTCACTTGATTTCTGCGATTGCGATGGTGCGATGCGATCCGATCGCAAATCGCAAATCGCACCAATATAATTGTGTTCCATTTTCTCCTCCAGCAGATTGTGTTTTTGCGATGCGATCCAATTGAAGTCAACGGTTGAAGTACAGGCCTGCAACAAATGAATTTGACGTGAAGTAAAAGTTTCATTTACCGCTAGTTTTGTCAGTAAAATAGTAAATGTAATTTACTGTGAGTTGGTAAGTTTTGGTGAAGTTTTTAATTTTATTTCAGCGGGAGTATGGGCACAAGTAAAGGTTGCTAAAAGCATTTAATTTTATTGTTTTTTCATTTTACAGCAGTATGGCAAGTAAAACCATATATATATTCCTGTGTTTGTTTTTGTCAAGTGTGAGTGCAAAAGGAAAAACTCACCGTAGCGAATGTAAGAAAAATAAGCACACCAGTGCGAAGTAAGAAAGGAGCATGCAAAGGCATGAATGTAATTTTTGTAATTGAAGTCTGTTTTTACAGCTACAATGTAAAAGAAATCATTTTTACACACAGCAGTGTAAAATCTGAGGAGGAGACAGAGTATTTTTTTTTGTTGAAATGTTATTGGTGAATCCCTCTGTGAGAGAGGAAGATCATAATCTGTAACAGCAATTTTTTTAATGAATAGAAATCCTTGGTGTGTAAAAATTCTGTCCGCTGCTTAGAATTTTTTTTTATTTGTTTCCGCTGTGTTGAAGATCCTGGAGAGCGAAACAGAATATTGTCTATGTGTTCAGCTTTCTGTTGTTTTTGGGATTTTAACAGAAAAAATGCCCAACATGTCACCGGCTGACGATAACGGCCCTGGCCTGCGCCATCTACCAGCCACGTTTCCGAAGTCCTTTGTTTCATGCCCCTTCTGCAGCCGAAGTTGCACGAGCCACAATAGTGGTCGGATGTTTCGTTTATACGGATGTTTGCCACATGGTATCGGAACTTTTCACAGCCTGTTCGCAGTACTGCGTTCCGGAAATTTTCATTGTTAATTTCCTCTTGTACCCCCAATCGTTTGCAGACCTCATCTATGGCATCCCGGTATCTCTTGCTCCCGAATAATGGAAGATTGAGGACTTCATTCCACTCGCGGAGAACGTGTTCTGGAGTTTGGAACGAAACAGACCAGTTTATGCTGGATCCGCCGCCGACAGTGGATCCCGCCAGTAATGTCATCCCCTGGTCATCAGTTGTAAGCATGCCTCCTCCTTCGTAGAGATTTTTAAGGGCTGGGCCATGTAATCCCCTTTCTCCAGAATTATTACTTTGAATCCCGCTTTTGCCAACACCGTCGCCGCTACTCCTCCTCCGGACCCGGGACCGACAATAACTACGTCGCATTGCAAGACGGTCACTTGAATTTATACCTGCTGCGTTGGCTATAGATGATTTCCTTGTTAAATTGAATGCCCGATTCCTGAGTGTCATGTACAGATCTTTTGAGAGGACAGGCACATCTAATACTGAGTTTTCCAGCGGCTTGGGGGTGAGTGTGGCGCTCATTGCAAGTGGATCAGGTCAACAATATCCGATTATGTCCACTCTCGTTCACCTGTGCAGTTTGAACAAAGCAATGAAAAACCCTGGAAGGCCTCAGCTAATTTATCCAGATATAAAGAATCCGGGATCTTACCCTGGTGAAATGGTTCCACGCAACGCTGAGCTTGAACGCTTTGAAAATGGCCCTGAAGAAGGAAAGGGAGCTTTTAGACAAGCTCTGAAAAACCTGCTCCCGTGCCTGTAAACTCAAATCTCCAAATCTCTTTGCAAACGGAAACGCTCTCGCCAACGCCATCTTGCCTGCAAGTAAGAACGTTCCCAGAGGTGTGGAGAGCAACCACAGTATTTTCTTCATCATATGCAATTCTGCAGGTTTGAATATTTCTTGCATCGTTCCTCCAACCTGCCAGACATAATTGATGTTTCTTTCAGGTCACAAACACACATCGAATCAGAATCAGTTAGAAATCTCGGATATTATTATAGTGACATTCGAAGCTAATTTTCATGTTTCAGTGGAAAGATGTTTATATACGAATTTTGCCCCATTTAAAAATATCCCAAGGCTTCAATCCTCATTAATGTCCCAAGCCAGTCAGTAATCAAGAACTTTCTATACGGATGAATTACCATCGCTGAACTTAATTACGATTTCAAGAATTTTTCAAATGTATAGGAATTTACCTTACTCCTTTTTGTCTGATTTTTAAATATCTTCTGAATCCGTAATCTACATTTAAAATACAACCCGATTTAAGATTAACGAATCACACCTCACCTTTGAAGGGCTGCAGCCATCTGGGGTCGAAGCCCGATAAAATTCATAAACTTCCATCCCGCTCTGGTCATCGAGTACAAAGCCACTTGCTTCCAAGGGCAGCGAAGGGAAAAGGTTGTCGAGAGGGCCCCAAGGCTTTCAATTTCACATGAACTAAAACCATTTAGAAATTCCATTTCTCCTGTACCCTCACAAACTTTCACAGAATTGAAATGATTTTCCTTCTCGGAGACGGAGAGTACAATGGTTACCCTGTGGGCGTGCTTTCTTACTCTAATAAGGAAATCGAGCCACGCCTGCATATTTTTATTCGAGCGAGGCTATTATGATAAACTTCACTAAATTATTTTATGGTGGAACAACTGGATATTGTAGACTGACGAATATTTAAGGATTTAATTAATAAAAGTGCGAAAATTAATTAAAAATTTTCACTTTGGAAATTTCCTATCATAATAAAAATTCTAAAAACCTATAAACCAGACTTTTTAGGGTTCAAAATTACTTTTTGTGAAGGGAACATTCACACTATTTGTTATTTTCACACTATTTGAAAGAAGAAAACATTCCTATGATATAGAGGAATCAGCATATTCTTCTGATCTAAAGGAGTCAGCCTATTATGTGTGAAGTATTCAACCACATAAAATTTGAAAATAGAAAACACTCAGTTTGATACCATGGTCAACCAGTAGGCACACTTTTCTTTTTTAATACGGAAAATGAGCCGGACCTTTTTAATATTGGAGCCAGACTATTATAGTCAGGGTTGGAATTTGGATTCTTTATTACCTGTCAAATAATTTTTTTTTGACGTTTTGGGTTTTTATGTTGGCCGTCAAGGAACGTTATGTCTAAAATTTTTCTCTTCAATCAAAATGTTTTGATAATAAATCGACCCTTCATCAATAAAGGTTTAATTAAAAAAATACTTTTCAATCACACCATTGTTTTAATTTTTTCTCACATATTTATAATAAGAAAAAAGCAACGTGACCATGACTAAATGATTTGTTGAATCATAAAGGCTGTTTTACTCATGGATGGGATCCATAACTCCCAAACTATCGAGATTCAATGCTTCTCCCAAACACATACAAAAATTATGAGTAAATCTAGAAATCTATTTTACTCACACCCAACTCATTGTTATTGCAATCAATCTACTCCTATTTTAATTTCTCAATTTGGATTTCTATTAGATAATTTAAATGTTACAATTTCATTAAAAACAAATAGATTTCTTTCACCAAATAAATAAAAAACTTCCAAAAAAAATTCCATCTTAAAAACTTTGGAGTTGACCAAAAACTATCCTCCACAATGCCCATCCTCTCCACCATCATAATATCACGAAATCTAGATAAAGTTCAATTTTAATAAACCCAATAAACTTAATTTATTTAAATATAAACAACATAAATTTAATTTATTTAAATATAAACAAATATTATAATATAAATTCCAAATATTACGGTACTTAATTATTAATCACTCAATATAATATATTATTGCTATCAAATATATACCTATAACTTTAAATAACATACACCTATAACTTTAAATAACATGAAATTAATTTATTTCAATAAAAACAAATATTAGAGAATTCCAAATATTACTGCACTTTTTTATAAGATTGTTGTTTGAGACGGTAGTAATGACGTTTTTGCAAAAAAGTGAACAGTAAAAAATACGTTTTAGAACTTTGAAAGCCCATCACAAAAAACGGCTTTTTAAAAATTTTAAACGTGAAATACGGTCAAAATGCCTTGTGACGGGCATTTGGCCCGTCAAATTCCAACCCTGATGCCCACATGCATTTCAATTAGCCAAGTGGTACCTACTCTAGAAACAATTTAAACTTTAGAACAGCAACTATAAACTCAAAACGACAACTCTAAGAAAAAAAAAAACCCAAAAACATGAAAAATCAACTTGAAAAAGAAAAGTGTTGATGCCGGAATAACATTTTTTCTAGGGTATACTTTCAACATCTTTTAAAAATTGAGGTGAAATCAATTCTTTTTTGTGCAAAAAAATCATGAAAAAGAAAAGTTTTCATGTGTTGATGTTGAAATAACATTTGTTTTTTTTTTCAGGATAAATTTTCAACGTTTTGAATAATGTCATAAAAGATTTTTATGACTTGAAAAACATTAAAATTTGAAATCAATATGAAAAGTAATTCAAAAAAATATAAATATAATAACTAAATAGAATATATATATTAAAGATTTAAAAAGAAAAGAATCAAATATATAAAAAAAGACAAAAATCAATTTAAAAAAAAACAAAACAAAAAAAATCAATCCAAAAATGTTAAAAGAAAACAAATTAACCTTAAAGGATAAGAAAAAATAAACATATATAAAAAATAGTAATAACACATATCCAAAAACATGAGGAAATATTTATGAAAGACAGAAATAAAATGCACCATGGATAATAAAGAAAAATGACAAAGAAACTTCAAAAAAACATTAAGAAAAATAATAATAATATTTTTTTAAATTAAAATCCAGGAATAAAAAATAAATATAAATATAAAAAACAATAACAACTGAAAATAAATTAAAATCATGAAAAACATTCAAAAGAAAAGAAAAAAATTAACAAAAAACTCAATAGAATTAAAAGAAAACCATAAAACCAAAAAAATTATAAAATAAATGATAATTATTATAAAAACAAATTAAAAAATAATAATTGTGCTCTTTGGGCCCTTGATCCGGCTCAATCCAATTCTTGGAATGAGATTGAACCTGCCTAGGGGCCCAAGGTGTTGTGGCCCTCGTGGATGAAGTTGGGTGAAGCTCCACCCGCCTAGAGTCACAACCTCTTTAGCCCCTGGGCGACTTCGCCTGATTCTCAGAATTGGGTGAGCCCGTCCACCGGCCCTAAGGAATCGTGACGCTATGTTGGCAAAGCTACATTCACCTCTACCTACCCAGGGTCACAACCTCTCAAGCCACTGGGTGGGCACAATTTGATTGCAAGAATGAGATGAGCCCCTCACCCGAATCTAAAAATTAGGTTGAACCCACAAAGAAGCGCAAATGAATGCTAGTTTTCTAAATTTAAAACAAAATATTACAGTTTTTATTTTTTTTATTTTTACTTTTTATTTTTAATTTTATTTTGTGTTTTAATTGTTTCTTCTTATATATTTTTTTTTCTTTTATTTTTTTCCAATATTCTATAGTTTATATAACTTCTTTTCTGTTTTATTTTTAAAATTTAGTTTCTTCATTTTAATTTTTATTGTAATGGTTTTTTATATAATGCTTAGATCTTCTTGAAATCACTGGAGAATATTGGCGCCGTTCATCATCACGACAGGTGAGGGCAAGATCAACAACCAACTAAGTAATCTCAGACATGCATTCAAAAATAAAATTAATAAAAAGGAACGTTTAGGGAAAGAGAAATTAATAAATTCAATAGCTAATTTTGATTTTTTTTTTAATTAATTTATTTCATATTATTTTAATTAATTATTTTTAATTTTTTCAATTATTTATAAATACAAATAATAGATTAAGTTTATATATATTATATTATAATAAACTATATCTTTTTTGTATCTTTAATTAGTTAAAACAAATTAAATTAATTAATTAATTTAAAACAATATGAAATAAATTAATTTAAAATAAAAAGTCAAAAATAGTTATTGAATATATTAATTTTTTTCCTTAATGTTCTTTTTTATTAATTTTTCTTTTGAACATTGAATATTAACTGTTGCATCTCTAAGATATATTTTAGCTATTTGTTGATTTTGTTCCTCATCCTATCCTAATGATGAACATAGATTGAGGTTCAAAACATGTCGACCAATATTTCTCCATGTGACTTTCCATAAGATCTTAAGTGTTATATCATGAATCTTGCTACACATCCTATGCTGATGATGAACCTAGATTGAGGTTTGAAACACGTAGACCAATATTTCTCCATGTGATTTTTGAGTTTCTCCATGTGATTTTTGAGAAGATCTTAAGCGTTATATCATGAATTAGAGAAGTATCCAATCTGAGGTTTTTTTATATAACTTAAAAGTATTTTTTATTTTTTATTTTTTGATGTGTAACATTTTTATTGTTTTTTTAAATTCCATGTTATTTTTTATTTTTTTCTTCAAATATATTTAATCAATTTTTTTTTTATATTTATTTTTCAATTTCATCATTTTTTATACAAAATTCATAAAATTTGTTATTTATCTTATTTTTTTAATTCAAATTTTCCATAATTTTTTTTTTTAATATAATATGGTTTTTCTTAGCAAAAATGTTCTAAAATACATATTTTTTTAATTATATCTATTGAATTTTCTAAATTATTGTTTTTTAGTGACAATTATTTTTTTTTGTATTGAAATATGTTTTTTTGGTCAAGTAAGAGTGGAGCCATCAACTAATCGAAAAAACAAGATTACATATGGTACACATATTTACAAGTGTAAACACCAACAAAAGGCAAACGCGTTGATGAAAAACAAACAACAGAGTCAACAAAACCCAAAACATTACACACAAAAACCAATTTAGATGCTTCAACCCATTCTCGACATATCACCCATTGTAGTCTCCACAAGCCGCCAACACTTTATTCCTGCAAAATGTGAGAGTTAACCTTCATCGTTTGGTCAACCGTTTGACCTGACAGTCCAAAGTCCATTCCAACATCGCTATCCTAGACACATTGCATATCACAAAACTAGGCTTATCTCTAACTAGACTCATTTACTGAACGGGGTTTGCGATTAAATCTCCGCCATCGTTCTAGTTCTTGATCCAACGGTTGTCACAATGTCGCATCGAGACCTTTGTGCGCCCCATAACTGCTTCCCAAATCTGATATAGAAAAAGAGCCTTGGTCTATAAAACTTCAAGCCCGCAAGCCACCAACACTTGATACCTACAAAAAGCGAGAGTTAACCACCACCGCTCGATCAACCCTTTGATTAGAAGGTCCAAAATCCATTGCAACCTTGGCACATTGCACCTCGCAATATCGCAATATCTCAGTATCATAAAAAATGCAAAACAAGGTTTAACACTGACCCAACTCTTCTACCGAATGTGGTTTGTGATTAAATCTCCACCGTCAATCTGGTTCTTGATCTGATAGTTGTCGCAATATTGCATCGAGAACTTTCTCACCACTTAACCACTTCCCAAAGTCAATAAGGATTATGAACCTTGGTCCATAAAACTTCAAGTCCACTCTTAGACTTAACCTCCAACCAATTTAGCACTCGATATCCAATCGATGGCAGAAGCTCATAAAACCATCGGTCTGTGGCCATTCAACTACCACGCAGGTTACAAATAGATGAACCCCTATAGTTTCATGTGATGTCATCATTTGGAAATAAGATCGACAATTAGGATTTATTTCGGCACTTCAACCAAGCTCAAGGCCTTCTGCCCTCTCCTACTCCCGCTAATCTTTTCCACCATATCTTACATGATCTAATGCCTCTTGTGCATCATTATCTCACCGCATAGTCCTTCTCTTCACTTTGGGTTTATTTCATTCCTTCAACTCCCGTTATTATTCCTCTTGCTCATTATTCATGGTCTAGAGATACACCATATCTCTAGCTGTCTGTTGTTAACAATTATCACACAGTTTACCAGATGGTAAAGACTCCCATTCATACTGAATATAGCTTTCATTACATCGCGCCCCTTCATTTTCCAAACAATCAGCTAACATATTAGATTTTCTTCGCACATGAACGAAATTTGTTGTTCTCAGGGTTCGCAAGTGGGAATGAATACACTAAAAGACCTGCAAGAGCCTCTAGTATTTCAATACTTTTCTAGGGGTTGTTCCTACACATTTTCTAGGCCACATTAATAACCAATTCAGAGTCAACTTTAATGATGGTGTTATATAAATTTGACTCCATTAGGATTTCCAGACACTGCTCTAAGGCCATGATCTCCACCATGTTATTAGTGGCAATCCCAAATTGGGTATTTGTAATATTGTATTTCAAATAAATTTGTCAGTGGAAGTTGAAGTGTCAATTGTGGGATATGAAAGTTCATTACTTATAAAATGACAAAAGAAGTCAGAGTCATGAGGGGAGTCGAAAGGTCACAAAGTGAGATGGATGGTCGTCTCATATGTTATAAAGACACCCTCATAAATCATGTAAAGGGAAGAGGAATCAAAGAGCTTGGGAGCTTTTTTTAGAGCCTTGGATTTTCCTATTTAGCATAGGAGGATTAACCTTCTTTGGAGAAGAAAGTGTTGGCTTCATGTTCCACTATTGGGGGTAGCGTTTTGTCAATTGTAAATGTATGTTTGGAACTTACACTTCTAATAAAAGATCATAGTTGGCATACCTTTATGCATATGTCGTGGATGTAGTAAGACTATTATTGTTACTTTTCAGATATGTTTTATTTCATTTACACTAATTCTTATGAACTAATTCGTTTCCTTTAGTATGAATCTTGTTGAATGTGTAATGTTCTATTATTTCAACAATGGTTATCTTGTGAACTATTTTGCAGGTTAACTTATGAATCTCATTTACTATCCATCTCTTTTAAGCTAAGTAACATTACATGCTTCTAAGGGGCTAACATTCTTTGCCTTTGATGTGATGGAACCTCTCATGCATCACACCTGATACTTCACGAACTTCATACACTTTTTTTTGCCAACCATGTATATATCATTCTATGCATTTATCATATCTACACTATTAAAACCCACCACTTTGGAAACCATTCATGGGGTCTAATTGGGACTTAACATCAAGGAGACCCCCTCCCCTGTTTGTGACTTCCAACACTGTTGGGTCCCTATAATACTAGTGATTACCCCATTACTATTGTAGTTATACCCCTTATTAATATTGTTGTACCCCTATTTCCCCCATATTGTTATTACTGTGCCCCATAGAATCCCTCTATTGTTATTTTTGTGGCTTTATATTATTAT
>APFE030598973.1:59297-71034 GCA_000404065.3 Pinus taeda
TTTAAAATTTTTAAACGTGAAATACGGTCAAAATGCCTTGTGACGGGCATTTTGCCCGTCAAATTCCAACCCTGATTATGGTTAACTTCACTGAATTATTTTATTATGAAAATACATTTTTATATGTATTATAGATTTCATTAATATTTCAAAATTTGATAGTTATTAAAAAGTCAAACAATTAACATCTCTTGCATGCCCTACTTCTAAAAATCAAAACCTTCTAAAAATCAAAACCCAGCAATAGCTATCTCGTCAGTTTTGGGTGAGTTGAAACAAAGGTCAAGAGTTCCCTGATGTCGCTAACCAAACTCAATGAATTTTAAATATAATTCTTTTCAGTTATTCTTCGTTGGGAGGACAGGGTACATGCATTCTTTTGTATGGTCTAGTTTTCTTATCGCTAAATGTTTTGGTATTAATAATATTATATTTATTATTGGAAGTAAAATTATTGTATTTATATTATTTATTATTTTAATTGTGATTTATTTTAAAACTAGCATTTGCACCAGATGTTGCAAAGGAGCATAAATGTAAATGTTCATTGAAAATAAGAATTAATAAAAAAAATTGCATGCAAAAATGGAAGCTAAATGATTTACATTATCTGAAATTTATAGATAGTATAATGCTTATAACAAAGATTGTCTCTTGATCTTCTAAGATGTTTTTTAAGTTTCAATAATAAATTACAAATAATAGATTATAATGGATGATGTAAATAAAGAAAAATAACATCATGAAAAATATGATGGTTGTATTTCCACATTTAAATTGCATCACAATTTTATAAATGATGCTTTATACATAGATTGGACACTTGCATCTATATCCACGTGGTGCCATAATTCTAGGAGGGCTTTGAACACGGTGGTAGTCCCTGATAAGGTGACTAGGTTCACCACAGCCATTGCAAACCGGTCTATTCATACAATCTTGAGCCAAGTGGCACTACAACCATTGGAAACCAGGCTATTCATACAATCTCGAGCCAAGTGGCTAGTCTAGTGACTATTATTGCAGGCCTTATCATTAGGAAAGTCTATCATAGTATGCTAAGGCAAATAGCACTTCTTGTAGAGTGTTATCCTAGCTCATGAGCTCAACATTCCTTTGCCATGTGACCTGTTTTACCACACATGTTACAAACAGGCTCATGCCAATCGGTTGCAAGATGACCAGGCTTCTTGCAATTCCTGCATATTTGCTCTTTTGGACACTTTGATACAATGTGCCTCTCATGAGAAAAGAAAAAGATAAAAAACAAATTACGACCTCCATATGTCTTTTCTTTCTTATACCAGTGGGCAGCAAAATATAGTCCCACAATCTTTTCCTCTAGCTCTGTCACTTTCACCTGGAAACTAGAGAAATAGCAATACTTCATTCACCATTTTTCTGGTTATTTGGTTTATTAAATTGTACTAACATTAGGCACATAAGAGTTATTTCAAGTTGCATTCTCCTAGAATTTTTAATGAAATTTATTCTTTTCTGTTAAATCACTTACATATATTTATGTAAATTTAGTGCAGACCTATCTAGACATGAGTCTGTTATGTACCATGAAATATTTCACTACATCGCTAAATTTTAAAGGCATGGATTATTTTCGTATTCTAGGCATACTCTATTTCTTCCATGTATTTTTTTCTAGTATGATGTGGACCAAAGTGTTTTATATGGGAATTTCTGATAGTTGTTAATTTTTTTGGTCTCAAGTTTTGCATATATGTTTCCTTGAGTTTGGCAAGTTAGTGTATAGCATTTCACTGACCCAACATCTAGATTTAATGTGAAAGGAGAAATCATACTGTCTCACACACCGTAACCAAGAGTTCGTGGATACATTCTCAATTTCTCTTATATGGAATCCACTCTAAAAACAAATACCTGTGAGCACCACCTCGATATACTTTAACATGTGAACCTAAAACATACTTTAAAAACACAAATCATGCATTCCATAAAAAATTAGAAAATATTCAAAAAGAAGACATAAAAGGTTCACGTTTTGTTGCCTTAATTCTCCAGTGTCATTATCAAAATTCATAGTTGTGGTTATCAAAATTCATAGTTGTGGTTGAAGCTAACAGAAAACTTTCAAATAGTTTAATTTCCTGGAATTTAGTAACAGACTAGTCTTACACTTACACTAAAAAGAAATAAAGTAATCTACTTCCAATATTAATATAAATTCGGCAAACTAAATCACACAGTATAGGGTGGTTAGAAAATTAAGACTGCTACCTCACCTGAAGATTGAAACTAAGCTTCATCTTGTGACTTCCCCAATTTGTACATCAGTTCAGAAGATCTGAACATCCGAAGCCACCATGCATAAACACAGGATATGAAGGACAAACTATAGATATATCCCCACATACATGGCAGTAAATTATCTTGAAATCATAAAACACTCCACGTGGTTCCATAATTCTAGGAGGGCTTTGAACACGGGGGTAGTCCCTGAAAACATGACCAAGTTCACCACAACCATTGCAAATCGGTCTATTCATACAATATCAAGCCAAGTGGCACCATAGCCATTGTAAATCGGGCTATTGATACAATCTCGAGCCAAGTGGTACCACAACCATTGAGAACCGGGCTATTCATACAATCTCAAGCCAAGTGGCCAGTCTCGCTATAGTTATTGCATGTCTTATCATTAGGATGTCTGCCATAATATGCCCAAGCAAATAGCACTTCTTGCAGAGTGCCGATTTTGGAAGTCCTAGCTCATGAGCATAACATTTCTTTTCCATGTAACCTATTTTACCACACATGTTACAGACATGCTCATTGCGGCAATCAGTTGCAAGATGATCAGGCTTCCTGTATTTCCTGCATAATTTCTCTTTTGGACACTTCGATGCAATGTGCCTCTCATGAGAAAAACAAAAAGTAAAAAGAAAATTAGGGCCTCCATATGCCCTTTCTTTCTGACATTGATTATACTCTTTTGGACACGATTATACTCTTTTGGACACTTTGATGCAATGTGCCTCTCATGAGAAAAACAAAAAATAAAAAGAAAATTAGGGCCTCCATATGCCCTTTCTTTCTGACATTGATTATACCAGTGGGTAGCAAAGTATAGTCCCACAATCTTTCCCTCTAGCTCTATCACTTTCACCTAGAAATTCAAGAGAAATAACAATACTTCATTCACCATTTTTCTTGTTATTTGGTTTATTAAATTGTACTAACATTAGGCACAGAAGCATTGTTTCAAGTTGCATTCTTCTAGAATTTTTAATGACATTTATTCTTTTCTATTCAATCACTTACATATATTTCTGTAAATTTACTGCAGATCTATCTAGATATGAGTCTAGTATGTACCATGAAATATTTCACTACATTGCCAAATTTTGAAGGAATGGATTATTTTCGTGTTTGAGGCCTACTCTATTTCTTCCATGTCTTCTTTGCTAGTATGATATGTACTAGAGTGTCTTATATGAGACTTTCTAACAAATGTTAATATTTATGGACTCAAGATTTCCATATCTGTTTCCTTGAAAGTTAGTGTATAGCATATCAAATCTTAGTTTACATGGGTTTGTCTACATATTCACATCTAGATTCAATACGAAAGGAGAAATCATATTGTGTCCTACACAGTAACCAAGAGTTCATGGATCACACCGACCCCATATTCATGGATCACACCGACCCCATATAGCCTATACTCTGCCCCTTGGTTGCAAAAAATAGCAGAATAAATGTAGAGTTGGGAATTCACAGGACTCTAAAGAACCAAAATAAACCAATAAAGTTGTATACATATGGATTCAGGAAATAAAACTACCTCTTTCCCATCAACTGTTATGAGAAAATCTCGACTAGGGGTTTCAGAAGAGATTGCAAGCTCTAGTTGATGAATTGCTCTAGTTGATGAATTCATGAATCACTGAAAAAACAAACTACATATTTCCCTATTTCTCTTGAGCACTCAAGTTGTTTATTCCAAAAATAAAGGTTAACAATTAAGAGAGGACATCATAAAATTGTCTAAATATCAGTTGCTTCGATGTTATTTTATAAGGAAGCTAAGTTGATATTTTGAGGAAAACATCTTCACATAAAAAAGAGAGTAGAAACCAAAGAACAAAGATCGTGATTCAGATTTCTCTAAAGTACAGATGATAAAAACTTTTAGATTTCCTTAGTGAAGTTCGCTGCACACTATGGAAAAATATATGCATCATGTCGATTAATGATAAATACATAAAAATCATTAAATAATTAAAACTCATAAAAGGCCACTAATGGGAGTTGGCATCGCTTAGAAGGAAATATTGTTAATGAACCAAACATTAACCTTCTAAAGCCATAACATTCTTTGCAAATTGCCATAGAAAATCCCCTAATTCCCACGACAACATAAAAAATGACTCCAACTAACAGGAGCAGAGGTTCTACCTAAAAGTAAAGAGGAGCAGAGGTTCTACCTAAAAGTAAACCGTGCTGGACACCAGCACTCTTCTTCTCCCTCTGCCGCCCCATCCGAATCCAAGCAGGAGGAGGTGAGCACCCACCCAACAATGGAGAAGCCTGCAGCTCCTACTTCATTGAAGAATAATCCCACCTCTTCGGACATGTCTACATTTCGAAACCATAGCACCCCATCGGAGCCAAAACCTAATACTCCCTCTGCTTCGAAAGCCAAGAAGGGCTTAGCCAAAAACCGAGCCAAAGATGATCACTTTTCCGAAGAGCAACTCGAGTCGAAAATGAAGAAGTCATCATCTAAGAGAAAGAAAGTCATTGATGGAGAGCAACCCAAGCTAAAGAAAAAAGCTGATGAGGTTGCTGAAGTCCAAAGCGAGCCAAAGAAGAAACCAGTGTCCGAGGGAAAGAGGAAAGAAAGCCAGTGAAAAAGAAGTCCCGACTTCAAACTAGATTACTGCTGAGAAAATCAAGCCTCTGCTGGAAACCCAATTATTGTTGGAGAAGGCTAGATTACTATAGGAATAGACCAAACTTTTGTTATAAAAGATAGCCAAGACTAGACCAAACTTCTATGGTAAAAGACAGCCAAGACCAGATTACTCTCAAAAAAAAGACAACCAAGACCAGATTACTCTTAGAAAAGACAACAAAGACCAGATTACTATTGGAGAAGACCATACTTCTGTTGGAGACCTTGGGGCTAGAGCTCAAATGTTGGAGGAAAAATTGCAAGAGACAAGTATCATTGTTGCATGAGAAATGCGCCTTACATCCTGAATCGTTGAACGGTCGAATTTGTGGCTATAAGGAAGTTACAACATTCCAACTACCTTCTCCTAATCGAACGATTCAAGATGGTTTCATCATCTAACATATAATGTAATGGAGCACGGTAATGACAAGTGGACAATAGAGAAGTTTATTTGAAAGGGGAACACCGTATGGCGTAACAATATAATTTAAAGGAAATTTTAAATTAAAAATATATTTTAAAAAATTATTCAAGAAAAATTATAATCTAAAAATATTTTTTACATGGATTTTAATTTGATATATTTAAATATGAAAACAAAATTCTAAATATATTATTTAAAAAAATTAATTAAATATCAAAATTAATTAAAATTTCAATTAAAAATTCCCCTTAAGAATTATGACACATGACTTTTTTATAAAAATATATAAAAATAGCTTTCATAAAATTGAAGTGATTTGTTCCCAGGGGAGAGTTAATTTTTGTTTTAGAGCTATGTCCATATGTTTTAAGATTTATATATATATATAATATTTTAAATATATTATAATAACATTATAATTGGATTGTCAAGTCTTTCTAGTACAATGAGTTGAGGATGGGCCTCATTAGCAAGGTGACTTATGATCAAATTTTATTTGGGGTGGTTATGGATTGTACTAGGGGGAGGACACATGCTAAAAAATTAGCCAACTTAGGTATACTATGGACCAGGCCAGATGCGATCACTGGGTGATGGCTGACTTTGCTAGCTTAGATGCTCCTACATTGTGGCTCCTCAAGCCATAGGCCAAGCCTACAGGATCACAGACAACTTGACAAACAAAAACAAAAACATTACAATCAGATTTAATGATGATTTATTATAATGAATAAGAAATTAATTAAAAAAAATATATATAATTTTAAGAGATTATCAAATTAAATATATTTCTCCCTAATGAGGATGTCAAGCTATGATAACCACCTACCATGTGACATATGCCAATTGTATAGTGTTTATGGTGGGGCAGGGAAATACATGAGCCCGTCCACCACTCCAGAGTTAATATTTATCAGCCTGCATGTGTGAACAATTCATTCTCTCTTGTGTGCCATTGTTTCGATGTGATGGAGCCACTCCTCCTCTAGTTATATTCCATCGATGATAAGTTTCTTCAGTTGTCTAATACCTCCTTGTGTTATGCTCCTCTCTCTTTGATCGCCTCATTTACGACTTTTTCTCCAGGGTGGTGGCCTATCATGTCCACACTAGGCACGCACCAAGCATCATCCTCTCTTCTACTCTAGTCATATGATAATCTTTCCTTCCTAGGCTTTCTCTGCTTGACACTTCTTATTTGGTTATGGATGCCTCCAGACTTAATTTCCTTTTGCTCCCAGGGTTTCTTTCCTTTGCCACTTGGGGGATGCTTTTGGAGTGCTTGGTGTTAGACCTCTGATCATTTCTTTCACAGTTGTGAGTTCTAATGAGGTGTTGTAGCTCTCGGGGCAGTGGCTCTCGGTAAAGGGTGGTGCTAGTCTCCAGGACTTCTTGTATCCTGGCTCTCTCTTTCTAGGGTTCCTGGTTCAATTTCACAATTCCATTTCAGGTGTTCGTTTCTTTTTGTTTGGCTCTCTCCCCTCGGGTTACTTTCTTCCTCTCCATCTTGAATTATCTATATTCAAGTGGTGAATTTCTAGTGGCAAATTCTTTGTTGTTGACTTCCCACTTCTCTCTATACTTCGACTAGGCATGTTTGGTTCCAGATGGGAGGCGATAACCCTTTGGGTGTTTTTCTTCTTAGGCTCCATCATTTTCCCTTAAGATTTATTATGAAATTCGTCCCCCACACCTCAAACATAATAGCTCCAGCAAAGCCAGAAGGTGCTACACCCCTCACTGGTTCTTGGGGTGATAATGTATATGTTTAGGGTGGGAGCTCCAAGTGGGAGTGAGAGGCTCTAGTCATGGGGGTTGTGGTACCCGCGGGGATTGTAGCTCGTCGATTGCTTCCAAGGCAATATGTCGCTATAAGATGTTCATGCAATTTAGTAGTGGTGTAGGAGTGGGTAGTTGCGAGGAGGGACATCAATGTGTTTCAGTGACCTAGGCTACTCCAACTAAGGACATTCTAGGATTTCACGTTTGACATTGTCCAGGAGGATAGGAATCTCTTCAGCAATCCTCGAGATGGTGTAATTTGTCTTTGTTCATCCAGATGCCCTTTTTCAAGCCTGCAGGGAGGAGCATCAACTCGTCATGGCCAAATTGAGTAGATTTGGTACTTCCAGTGCCATGCTCATGAGCAAGTGATAGTGTTTTAGCACGGGAAGAACTTGCTAATAGAAAAGGTTGAAAAAAATGGAAACTTGGCTCGCTCTCTTTGAGCACCATGTCAACTGCATGCATCACCCTCCACCTCCCCCGTGTATTGGGTCAGACAACCCTACCTCAATTACCTCCGAAAAATGATTATGTTCACTAGTGTGTTTCTTGTTCTCTTCGTTCCACATGTCGGGCTTGTGTGTTGAAATTGATCATTGTTGTTGTTATTATCCAGTTGGGAGCTAGAGCCTTTAGTTGTGTTAGCATGCTTAGCTATTCTAGGAGTCGGCATTGAGGTTGACAACCTAGTAAATTGATGGTGAACCACTACCTGGTTAGGGAACCCTGACCCTCGAGGCGTGAGGGTCAAAGTTGAGGAGTGAGCAAAGGTTTAAGGATAGGGAATTTTTTTTTATTTATCTAAAGGGGAACACTTTTGGGTATGGACTGGAATGTTTGGCCTCTCAGACTCTAGACCTCTCAGCCAGAAATTTTGTTTTTTCTATGTTGTATTCTTATCGCATTGGTCAACAAACCTGGTCGGGTGAAACCATATTTTTTTTTACAAACTTGTATATGCCTTTTGATTAATATGAAAACTTCAACTTTTATATATATATATATAATATATATATATATATAATGAAATTGTGAAAATAATAATAAAAAAAATTGTAAAAAAGGAAAATTAGTTTCTATTGCAAATATAAACAAAAATATTATAAAAATAATTTTAAATATTATTATTTGAAAAAAAATATTTTAATACAATAAAGAAAGAAACCTTATACAAATATTTTTTGTGATTCAATTCTTATATTGTAAATATAAATCAATAAAATTTAAAATAATAATTTTAATACCATATTTGATTTTTTTAATAAAATGTCAAAATTGATAATAAAAAATATCATTTTCAAAATTTCCTGTGATAATAAGACTTCTAAAATATATAAACATGAATTTATTTTTCCCAAAGAAAAACTATATTTTTCATTCTTTTGAAAAATGTTTCAAAATTAAATTTTGTAGATGAACACATCTTTCATTTCGAGCAATGTGACGTGTTTAAAAATTTATTGTTGAGCATTGTAGTTGGAACATGTTCAAAATGAGCCATGAGATAATTAAAATATACCTTTTTCCTTTTGCAGAAAAAGCCAGTCTGGAACAAATGTTTTCTCCTTGTTTGAAATAACAAAACATTACATTTTTCCTTTTGCAGAAAAAGCCAGTCTGGAACAAATGTTTTCTCCTTGTTTGAAATAACAAAACATTCTTATGGTCTACATGAATCATAATATTTAGTGTGAAGTATACAACAAAATAAAGATAGAAAATTAAAAACTATTGGTTTGATTTGCTTACACTATGAATGGATGATGACATAGCTCATATGATAAACCTTGAAGCTTATCTTTTATGTGTCAGAGCCCATGTTCCATGATCATACCTTTTTTTGAAATTTTTATGCTTGCCCATTCTTCTAACTATATGTATCAAATCATTTAAAGAAATTGAATGAGTCTTTGATCTGCCATAAATCTTCGAGAATAGGGATTAAGACTATCCTTTTGCAAGCTTGAGTTGTATTTAACCAGTTTATAACCAGCATTAAGTATCTGTAAACTTGAATTTGAGTACATTCCTTTTGTTTTGCAGAGACCAAAAAAAATTACATGTCAAAATTCTGCCTGATTATTTGTTCTGGAATAAATTACGTTTTTGCATATGCAAACAAACACAGTACACCACTTCCATTTCTATTTGTATTGTCATTGGATGCACCATTAAAAGAATACCATGTATTTTTAGGATACGGATGTTAATCTAGTATAATTTAGGGATGTCTGATGCTTTTTTCTTGAAGAAAGCATGTAAGAATGAAAAGTGTTATTGTTGTTGTATGCTTAGTTATTGGAAAAATTTCCTGAAAAATGGCTTGGTTACATGTTAGCCAAACACCTCAACATATGATTAAAGGAAGGGATATATATGCATGAGTAATTGTATCAAAGTGCCAATCTTTCATGTCATTTCTAGAATTCTTCCTTCCTAGGTTTAATTGAGACCCATCACAAACTTATAGGCATTCCACACCTTCTTGAAGAAAGAGCACTTCTTGAACACATGTTTGTTGGTTTCTTCATATCTCTTCCCATGGGAGAATCATCTTGATCCAATGGAATAACACCAATAAAGGGTATCCCATGTGGGGACCTTATTGTCTTTTAAGAGACACATGAATATTTTGGCTTTTGTTGGAGATTTGGCTTTCCATACCACCCTCCACCACCATTTTGGTTCTTCTGTAGCTCTATCTACATATTGAACTATATAACCAACATTTGTGATGTAAAAGTTAGAGCCAATGCTACTCCACACTATTTAATCCTCTCTTTCAGTGATCTTGATTCGTTTGATAGATAGAGCATAAAAATAACCATTCTAGGACTCATAAAATTCAACATCTAATCCTAACTATTTTGTTGTTTTCTATCCTTGCATCCATATTGCAGTCTTGTCCTCGTTAGCAATGTGGGATAACTTCTAAATGACTCTATAACAGAAAGAAACAATGAGTAGTTAGGGAATAATTTGACATGCACCACTCCCTCACCAAGGATCATATGAGATCTACATCATTTCATTGTTTCCTATTTTTTAGGCGGCCCATTTCCTCTAAGGTTGAAAATTGTTAAGACCACCCTCCAAATGGATGAGATATTGTCTTGGGGTTTATCCCCTCACCTAATCAATTCCTCTAAAGGACGTAGGGCAATATATTTCTTGAGTGACTAGCATTTTGAAGATACTCTGACTTGTGAGCAGTCTCCAACAACATTTTTTTGTTAGTTCATTTTAAAATATGAAGATGCTTTTAAGCCCTCATCCTCCCAAGAGGTTTGGAGTCACTAGTTTTTTCTAGTTTACCCAAGAAAGCACCCTGTACTCCTAATTACCAAATGAGAGAAATTTGAAATATAGTCTTCTATTTTTTCCAGAATTCTCTTTGGGACACATGCAAAGGACAACCAATAGACCACGATTGGTTCTAGAAAAAACTTTAGTAGCACAAGGTTGCCTACTATAGGAAACCACTTTAGACTCTAGTTTTTCATTATTTTCTCAATCTTAGCAATGAGCCAAGCCTAGTCCTCGTTGTTGTGACTATTTATTTTCAGTTTGAACCCAAATACTCTAGTCCTTTTACAAATGGCTTTGCCTCATAAGGAATTTGTTGGATGATAAGCCTCATTTCCTTCTGTGCTAGATTATGGTGGGAGAGAGATGTCTCGCGATTATTAATGACATTCATGTGGCTCTTCGATATAGGTACATGATTTGTACAATCTTACCCACTTATCATAAAGAGCCATTACAAAAGATAAGAATATCATCAACAAACAAGAGGTCAACTTAAGAGTTCCCAATAAATTCCCTCTTCATTTATCTTCTATCATGAGCTCGCTTAGATTGTGTCTTATAAGAAGAAATAATAAAGGAGGTAAATAAAAACCTTTCCTCGCTGCTCATCAAGCATGACAAAAGGTAGAGGTTGAGCCATTTATCAATACTACAAAAGGGACTAGGTTACAACTCATAACCTAACATATGAAATTTGAACTTAATCCAATATGAGCTAGAAGAAGTAGAATGTATATCCATTTTATCCTATCATAAGGATGTGAGAGATCTATCTTAAGTACAACTCCTTTGATTTTCTGAACCTTTATAATATAGTGGCCTTCCTGAGCCACTCCAATCACCTCATTAATTTTCCTTCTTCTATAAAATCAAATTGCTTCTTTGAAATTGCTTTTGATAAAATGGGCCTCCGTCTATTGGAAATCACTTTTGCAACTACTTTATAGAACACATTACATAGTGAAATGGGTTGGAAATCATCAAAAAAAACTCAAGATAGTTAACTCTAATAATTAATGCTATAAATGTACAATTAAAGACTCGTAGCATTCTTTGATCCCTCCTAGATTCTTGTATTACCAATAGAAAATCATTCCCAATAATTTCACATATCCCAAGAAAGAACTCGATTTTCTAACCATTAGTCCCTAGAATTTTGTCCTTTCGAAAACTATAATACAATTCTCCTCCTCAGATGCTTCATTCATGAGACCTGTACACTCTTCTTCATATACAAACCTAAGCAAAAGCACTGAACATAAGGAGAAGATAATTATTAATTA
>APFE030598973.1:71775-100094 GCA_000404065.3 Pinus taeda
AATAAAGCTCTCCTTATGACAACGAATAACTTCAATTCTCTATATATGAAAAGCATTTGTGGAATCTATTAACCATTAAAGTGTATTCACATTGCAACAGCATGTATATTAATTATTAAAGTGTATATATCTATATATAGGAAGTGCATCAACCTTACAATATACATATTAATATATTTATATCTATTTAACTTCAAAGAAAATGCAATACAATCACAATATGGATATTAATACTTATTTAATGTCAGTGATGACTAAATAACGACTTTTAATAATAATAATAAGAGGAATAATTTTTAAAAATTGTGATTTTTTTAAATAATATTAATTAATTGAAAGAGAATAATGTAAAAATAAAAATTTAATATTATAAAATTTATTTTAAAAAGTTATTTTAAATTAATATAGATATTTTAGTTGGGAGGATAATTTAATTAGTGATAACTCTAGTTTATCGGGTCTTTTTAGGAGCTGATATGCTTTACTTAGAGGTTATAAGGATAGTTGTTGGAACAGATTCTCTCACACCAGTATGGGAGTTGGTCCTTTTAGGAGGTGACATGGTTCACTTAGAGGTTAAAATGATAATTGCTAGAATAGGCTTTTTCTCACACCAGAGCCGCTAAGTTGTCAATTTCTCTAGATATAAACTAAATTAAATTGAATTAAAATTGAAAACTAATATACCAAATTTATATTATATTTTTACTATCTTTTAATTCCAAAAAAAAATAATAAATCATACCATTTTTTATATAATAAAAACTAGCACAACCACATTAATAAATGTTGTTGATATACATCAATTGGCACATAAGTAATTCAAAATTATGTTGTCCCGTGTATGTCAACTACATTTAGGTATGTGGTTGCCATAATTGACCACAGACATGCATGTGGAGAAATAGTAGATGAAGGTTGAGTATAGTCGACTATGACTAGATATTAATAATGATGATGATGATGATGATGATGATGATGATGATGTTACCATTGATAGTCAACTTTATTAATATTAATATTATTAGTATAAATATTATTAAATAAAAATTACTTTCGTTGCCCTACTATTAATTCTATTTATTTATACCTTATTACTAATTCTAATATTATATTTAATATTAAACAATTAACCAAATTGTACTTTCTATTAAATGTTTAACCTTATTCCAAAACCCTAATATATATTATTAAGGTTTGTAAATTAGGTTGGTCACCCTAAAAAATTTGAATTTCATCCATCACATCTCACATCATCATCTCATTATCAGCATCTTCAAATAATAATAAATAATTAGTCATACCATAATACACTATTTATATATGAGTCACTTTAGTAATATTATTATATTATTTTATTTATTACTTTGTTTAAAATATTTTTTTAATAAAATTATGTTTGTTTTCTTTTTTTAAGTTAGAACATTCTATTAGTCAGAAACGAAAGCTTTTACAAGGCTATTTCAAAAAGGTCTCATTCTCTCCCACAACCAGGTTTTTTGACCATTGCCATCAATCCAAAATAAATAGTCCAAAAAGGTTATAAGCTAACTAATCATAATACTAAGGGAAAGATATGCCAAAATATTGACAAAATGCATAGAACACAAGAATGCATACTCAATCATCAAAATTGATAGAATATGGATTGTTTGGATCCATCCCAAGTGGAGGAGGGGGATGAAATGAGAAAGTCATGTATTTCTCTAGATGAGGTAGCCAAGCCTCCAACTGCTCCAACTTGTCCAAAATGCACATATCTATGTGCCAAACAAACACCACTTACTACCAAAGATTATACTGGAAATGTTTTGAGCCAAGGCTACCATGACTACCTTATGCTCCTCCTGACAATTTTTCTCATAGGCTTCTAGCTGCATTTTCACACACTCATGTGATTGACCTTTGGTGGTGCAAGAGGGATTGTTCCTCTTCCTTAACGCTGGATGACATTTACGGTAAGGTCTCGAAAATCTCTTGGTTGCCTCTGATCTCAACCCCACCTCATCCTGCTTCTAGTATCAGCATCGAGGTTTGGGTTCCACGACTGAACCCATTATACCTCCACCTAAGTGTGAGCTATGTCATGGTGCCATGCACACACTGCAACACAAAACCTCTCGAACTCCTTGGTCACTTTCACCACTGCAACGCTAGCAACACCACCACACCACAGCATCTCCAGCAATAGTATCACCGCAACACCAGCACCACCATAACACTAGCAACACTGCAACACCACGACACCACTCCAACACTATAACACCACCACACCATTGCAACACCACCAAAATACATGTCCAGCACAAGAAACATCTAAACATCGCAACACCAACAACTATTGGATTGATGGGCCCTGACCCAATTTCAATGCTAAGTAGCCAAGCAAATCCCTACACTACTGGCCCTTTCGGCATCAATCTGCAAAGAACAAACTGATGTCTCATCTGAAACAATATGGGGAGATGGCAGAACCAATTTTTTGGACCCTGAGATGGTTGTGATGTTGGTTTTATGTCCTAACTTTCCTTTGCGCAGAACCATCAACCATTTAGGGGTTATCAAAGTACTTCTCTTATTCATCCTTGAAGCCTTTGCGAAAGTCCCTGATCATCATTCACGGACCCTAATTAGATAGATCAGGCACCTATGCACCCCCATAATTACTCTTACCTTTGTATCTACTCATATTCACTTCAGTATTGGTTACTTTAACATTCAATATGGTTATCTTTGTGTAAACACATATTCTTACTTGTGTTCATATGAAAAAGTAAAATACATAGATTTACGCATCAATATAGCATTAATACATAACCTCAATATTCAGCATAACGTAATCACAACATTCGTAACAGAAGTAAAATAATGCATAGACAGATAATTCCAGAATACTTCTCTTTATTGATAATCTACATTTTGAGTATAGACTCCCACTACCTTGCGCACATAGCTGCAGGGGTCCGCGCACTCAGCTGCAGACTTCTACCCTAGGCCTCTAGACACTCAGCTACAGAGCCTCTTCCTATGCTAAGACTCTTCGCTCTTAGCTCTCACAGACCCATAACCTCACTCAGAACTCTACCAAAATCTGTTACTTAGCTGGCTTAGACACTTCTAATACTCCCTTTTTATACAACTCCATGGTCCTCAGACCAAGGGTGGATCTCATCAAGCTGATACAAACTATTTAGACTAAGGGCGGAAATAATTTTTGACTTCTTACATCTTCATGCTCTGCAGCCACAAAATGTGGAAACATTACTTTCTTTACTACAAAGTTTGGGCTTTCTACCCCAAAACTTGGGCTTTTAACTCCAAATTTGACCCTAGAGGACTCGTTCCCAATAGCCCCAAACACAAATCTGGCGACTCGCCCTCGAGTCACTCTGCTAGCATGGAGATCTTGTTGCAAAGACCTCCCAGCTCCACTTGTATCACTGTGATTTGAATGGTGCAATATGTTGTCGACTGCTTGATCTCCTCGACCAACTACTCCATCGTTGGCCCTGCGCCATCTACCCATACCTTCTACTGCATTTCCTGTAGGCTAGCTAGTTTGCTTTTAATGGTGATTGTGAGCACATATGCTTCGTCTAGCCAAGACTTCAACCGAGCCTTCAATAATGCTTCCTTGTGTTGTGTTAAGTCCACCTTCTCTTTCAATGCCTTTGCTTCCTACAGCTTGGCTAGTCTTTGGGTAATGGAAATGGTGCGTGCCATCGCTCTAACCTCGTCATATCATTACTGCATCTCCAGTGCCACTATTTCGTGCCTATGCACATTGAGATCCTCTTGTAAGCTAGTGATTACTTCGAGCGATTGCTCAAAGAGCGTAGTGCAATCCTTTACTACGCTATATATTGCTGCAACAACATCCTTAACACCTACCTCACACTTGTCTTTGACTTTTGGTGAGTCGAAGGATAGGCCTTCGAATAAATTTCTGCCATCTTAAGGTTCAGTTCAAACTAAACCTTTTCCAACTATGTTCTTGCTTTGCGCACTGCAGTAATGAGCTTCTGAATTGTCACATTCACTGGCTCATCTTTGGGAATGTCTAGATCTATGATAGCCCTACATGCCGCAGCCACTAGCATGGCCATGTGCTCATTCTTGTCAATGATGGCCTTAAAGAGATGAATAGAGGAGTTCTTCTATGCAACCATTTGAGTGTTGTTCACCCTTTACTCACTGATAATGTGTAGCATGCATTGTTCGTTGGCTCAATGTTCCGAGATCACAACATCCTGTAAAGTGTGAAGGGATTCACTTGGAAGTGTGGCCAAATTGAGACTGATCCCCTTGAGGGCACTAACAATGGCCTTTTCAGCTTCTACTTCTATAGTCAACCCTCCACCTGACAGTGCTATTTCCCGTGGATCAAGTGTGCGCACCATCCCAACTACTTCGAAGGTGCCATGCACCAAACTAGTTGACATCACACTGCTCCATCCCACAGTGGTTTGTACCTGTGACACCTGGATGTACAGCTTGCACAGAACCGTCTAAAGAGCACCCAATGCCTATTTCTATTGTTGCTCTAACTGCTGCAGTAGTTTTGCGTTCGCATCCCTTACCACATCACAATTTGTCTTTCAAATCACCTTTAGTCAAGGTGATTGGGTCGACAAAAGTCTTGCTGGCCTTGAACTTCTTCCATGGCACTACTTTCTCATGTTTTCTGGTGCGCTTAGTCTGGAACGATGAAGTCTATAGGTTCGATCCTCTCCCATCTAATTGCTGGTCTTCCTCCTCTGTCTCTAGGGAAGGCAACTTCTGACTCCTTTCTGAGCCACACTCCTACTCTTCTTCATGTCCTCCTGTTTTCTTCGCGGTAGCCGCTCTACCTTGGTTTTATCCTTAGCCTCCTTCTTTCTTTTCTCAGTCAATTGTTCCATATTTAACCTGACCTCTTCCTTCTTTCGCTTCACTACAGACTTGCTAGACCTAGTTGTCAAGTCCGAAGCGGTGCTCCAATAAGCTGGCCAGTGGTCGAGGACCGCTGCGATCGCATCGTCTGTGGCTAGGTATGGAAGGCCATACCACTTTTTTCAGGATACTTCCACACGTGTGTGGAGACCTAATGGAAGTCCACCTTGAACTCCACATACTCTGTCAGCTAATCAAAAATTGTCAGCGAAAACCACCACTTTCAGTTGATGGCCATGTGGATATTCATCTCCATCAAGATCTAAAAGACCTTGCTGTCCTTAACCCTTAGGGGGTCCTTCATAGCCCAGAGAGAAGCGAACTTTGCCACTTCTGGTAGGTCCTACATGACCTGAGGAAACTGACTCTCCTCTAGTAACTCCCACGTGACCGGCACTATGCACAACAACAGCCATGCATAGTGAAACTTTTTGCTTTGATCCTGTGCCTCTTTGTAGTTCACGAGGAACTCACTGCAAAGGTAGCATGCCTAGTTGGATTGTACACCATTTGCGCACTAGGCCACTAATGACACTACTGGTGTCGGCACTTCATCTCTGTGACACTTCCTCATAATATTTCCTACGAGGATTTGAGCGGCTACCTTGACTGCAGGGTTGGTTATTGTAGTGATGGAGTAGTCGCATGGCTTCTTAGCGAGCTTAAAGTTATCCTTCATTGCTTCAGGTAGGTTGCACTAACCTGTCTTTCTACCAAATTCCATGGTCTGGTTTTCTCTTACGTGAGATAGCTGAGTGATCCTATGGATGAGCATGTCAGTGATCAGTGTTGGCTCCTCTAGCCATAGGCACCCATCATGCAACAAGCACAATAGCTGCTTGATCACTATCATGGTTATGGGCATGCGGTTGTAATGCGGTACCCACAACATGTTTAATAGACCAGCCTTATCCACCCATTTTACCCACTATCTTGGCTCCAGCGTGGTCACACCAGAGTCTTTATAGAGACACAGTGCATGAGTTGATCTGTCGCTATGTGGAGAAAGCACTCTGTATCAACCAAATCCAAATCCTCCAATTTTAAATGGGGAATGCACCCTAGGAGCTATCCTTCAAAGACAATTTTGTCTGGCTGCAAGGCTGTATGCAGTGTGTCCTTTCTTTCATCAATGTCCTTCAGAACCTCTATCTTGCCTCTGCGCAGAGGAATGTACTCGGGCAGCTTAGAGATAGGGTCGGACCCCTCAACGTCACCCTCCTCTGCACCCATGTCAATGTCTTCCTCATCCATATGGATTTCTTCAACATCCTCTTCAGGCTCCAGGTCAATTAGTTTGCCCTTCTCCTACATAGTGAGCTTTTCCTTCTCTGGGTGCGTTCTGGGTGATGCACACACCATCTGTTTTGCTTTATGCTTATCTTTCTTTTCTTTTGGACTGCCTTTGGTCAACGTAGGCCTCAGCCTGGGCGACCTCGGTGATTTAGGTACTTCTACTGGTTCTTCGACACTTGTAACCTCTAGGGCAACTCCCTTAGCACCAATTGCTTCTCCACCGATCACGGTTTTTGTGGGAATCGACATGATACTAGACAAAAACTCCTATGTTTCCTTTGGCAACTTCTAAAATGCTGAACTCACTATGAAAGCTTCAAATTACTTACGGTTCATATGTGCCTGAGAGCTCAACACCTCAATTCTAAAAATGCCAAGTGTTTTTCATTGGGCAACCACTTGTAATTTATAGGCATTTTCAAATTCAAATATGACCATTCCCCCCAAAATTCATTCATAAATGTAGGATTGGGGGTAGATTTGCAGAGATATTAACCTAAATTATGACTTAAATGTTGCCCCCCACTCCATTTAGTCGTTTCCCGCATTCAAGTTATGAACAATGACCATAACGATCACTTTCCGGCTACCCTGCACGCTCCTTTTTTGGATAGAAAAAATCCCCGTGCATTTCTGCTAACACTATGACATTCCTCCATTCTGTGCAATTCCCCAATTGCACAGCTCACCAACCTGAGTAGTGTAGTTTATAGTTCCGTGCCTCCTTTCAAGTTCCTAGAGCATTACAACTATGCTTCCATCATGTAGTCATCTAGCCAGATCATTGGTGTATGGCTTCAATCGGTTGCCATTAACTCGCCCTGGGAATGGCTTTCCATTCAACTTTACCAACTAAATTGCTCCACCATTAGTAATCTCCATGATGACATAGGGCCCTAGCCAATGCATCTGAAATTTTCTTGGATATTTATCAAACTTGTTGTCATATAACAGAACTAAATCATTTACCTTGAAGTTGCGTAGTTTGATGTGCCGATCATGGCAAGCCTTTTCGCGTTGCTTTTGAACTTGTTGATGAAATCCTGCTAGAAATATATCTTCTTCAAGCTCTGTTAGCTATGCAGGCCTCTCCTCTAGTGCTCCACGATCCTCTATTCCTATGAATGCTACTATGCATAGACTAGGTACAATGTACTCCATCAGCATCACAACTTGCATGCCATAAACTAGTCTGAACGACGTCTGTCTAGTCAACTTCTTGCAAGTCGTTCTATAAGGCAATAGCACCACAGGCACGTGAACATCACAGTCGTTTCTTGGAGAATTGAAAAGCTTGGTTAGTGCACTCTCTAGTGTTTTATTAAACACTTCCACCATCCCATTAGCCTATAGATGATATGGTGTTCTCTTCTGATGGTAAACCTTAAATTCCTCCAGCATCGTGCTAATCATTTCATTAATAAAATACATACTGGAATCGCTCATTAAAATTTTTTGACAGCCAAACCTTGTTAGCATGCACTAAAAGATGAATTTTTTTGTTGTCACACTTGTACAGTCCTTCACAAGCTGCACCTCTACCCATCTGGTTAAGTGCTCACTCGTGGTGATGATGTACTGTGCACCCGTCTTCTTCCCTGGAGGCTGAATTGGTATTACAAAGTCAATCACCCACTTCTTGAAGGTTTGTAGTGATATATGTGGATTTAACGATATCTCACCCTTGCATGAGGGTCTACCAATCCTTTGGCATGTGCTTCATGCTACGCCTTTTAATCGTTATGCATGGTTGGCCACCACAACCTAACGCATATAATATTCTGCACTATTCCTTTTCCTACATAATGACCTACTGCAGCTCCACCATCAGCCTTAGCGAGGATTTTTTTTCATTTAAAATTGGGCACATAACATCACAATATTTCATCTGATCCCATTTTGTACAAGTTCCCTACAAGGACAAAAAACTATGCCGCATGCACGCCTAGTTCCTTCTTTTGTTAGCTTGTATATCCTTCCAAAGCCGTACCTATCATTAGGAATTGTATAATATCTTCAAAGTGGTTGTCTGTGATGCGTACTACGAAGAGTTGTGGGCCAGGTAGTCCTTCCTCCAAAGTAGAAGATTCCTCTTGTATTTCAATGCACGACAGATGATCTGGTCCAACATTCAAGCATCCTGGTTTCACAATAACTTCAAAATAATACTCCTGGAACAACAATAGCCACCTGCATATCTTACCCCCCAACATAGGCATATTGACCAAGTATTTTAATGTAGAATGGTCTATATACATCTTAAAATGTATGCCCAACAAATAATTTCTGAACTTTTGTAGTGCGTACACCATAGTTAGTCTTCACGCTCTCTCGTGGGATAATTATTCTCAAATTTAGAGAACTTCCTACTTGTGAACATTATAAGGTGATCCAAGTCCCCTTCATTGACTTGTGTCAGTACTACTCCCAACACAATACATGACATGTCCACATGCACATGAAGTTCCTTCTTCCAATCTGCGAAGACTAGGATCGACGTAGTGACCATTTTCTCTTTTAGCACATCCAAGCTCTTCAAGCATTCTTCATTCCAACAGAATGTAAAAGTATTCTTTAATAGTTTTTCCATCTATGTGGTGATCTGGGCATAGCTCTTGATGAATTTTCTATAGCATCCCACATGCCGCAACATTGCACGTAGCTGTTTCGCACTCCTTGGCACCTCCAAAATGATTATGACCATGATCTTCATAGGGTCTACCATCAAGCCTTGTTTGCATACCACATGACCCATCAATATCCCAAAAGGGACACAGAACAAACATTTTTTTAGATTGAGGGTGATCTGGTACATCTAGCATTTATCTAGCATCAAGCACAGACTTGCCACATGGCACTTTACTAGTCCAAACACTATCCAATCGTCAAAGTATACTTCTAGAAATTTATGAATGAAATCATTAAAAACAATGATGACTACACATGAAAAGATTGCTGGTGCATTCTTCAACCCAAAAGGAATCACCATATACTGGAAGCATCCTGATTCAGTCACGAAGGTTATCTTACTTCTATCCTCCGTTGCAATCTTGATCTGATGGTAACCAAGGAACCCATTAGTGAACGAATATGCTTATTGGTCCCCAAGATTATCCAAGACCTCATCAGTGAACCAAGTTGGGAAGGGATCATGCATGCAGGAATCATTCAACTTCCTGAGATCTACGCATATCCTTATTTCTTCCTTCTGCTTCTTTTGTTGAACGACCATTGGGCTCACCCAATCAAATTCTTTGACTGAAATAATACCTACTGCGAGCATCTTCTCTAACTCTAAGAAAACCTTTTGTTTGTACATCAAATTGAGGCGGTAAGGTCTTTTATCCACAGGTTTCAAGTCTAGTTTTAGGTTGATCTTCATGACACCCAGGTCCCTTATGATCCCTTTCAAATCTGAAAACTTCATGGGGAACAGATCATGATATTCATGGAGCAGATCGACGACCTTATCAACTATTCCATCATCCTAGTAGTCCCCATTCTTTGCAAACTTTGTCTCTACCTCTGTGCCAATGTTCACTTGTCCTGTTTTGAGCGGCTCGATTATGTCTGTGTTCCCTAGTTATGGTCCTTCAACTTCACGGTGACCTTCAATATCTGGGATATTAATCCTCCTCGGGTATTCATCTTCTTCTTCCACTGTGACATTGTAGCACGCCAGCATGTGGCTCAGCTGGGTGGTCCAATCAGGTTGAATAGAATATAGAGGATCTTGCGATATCTTGAAAATTCTTGTCTTAACCTCCTGCAATGCTTCATCGGTAGATTCAAATCCATCCTCAAAACTGAATGTCATCAAAAATCGCTAATGCAAAATATCCCATTTTTGGGTGCCATGGCAGAGTTCCATCTCCAAGTACCAATTCATTGGTATAACATCCAAGTTATGATAAAATAGATGGACGCACTCTAGTTGACGCTTCAATCTATCATACTTTTCTATTAATCACACCTTCGGATGACCAAAGCATACCCTCACTATGCTCCTATATTCACACCAATCATCAAAACTATATTTGTACAAACTCCACCATCTTGCGGGCGTAGCACTCAACACCCAATATAATGCCTTGAAGTGATGCTTCTTTGGTACTTCCCTTTCAAATGCATCCAAAAAGTGATCAACATCAATTAACCCATCATGGTAAGGCATATTTCTTACCTCTAATGATACACAACACAATGACTTGGTCATCATATTACAACGCAACATAGATACTTCATGTAGTCGATTCTGCCAGTGCTCGAGTTCTTCATCTAAGTTTGATGTCAACGAGCTCTCACAGTCCCACTCAATATGTTAGTCTACTGTCAGATTCAACCAATCCTGATCTCACACCATTATTTTGTAAATCTGGTCCAAATCGTCATCACTTTCATAATCGTGGACTAGTTTAGTATACCGTGATCCTTCTACAGGGTCGAGTGGCACCACTATGCAGAGTGATTTGTTTTCAAATATCATCTTTCACTTCTTCATATTGATTACCCCATTCATGCCAATGGCCTAACCGATCCTAAGGAGTGTAAGGTAGGGATTGATGTCATCCACAATCTCTGTCACTTCAAAATCTGCTAGTGTGCTCACGCCTTCAATATTAACTGTTTCCCCGTGCAACCTCCCAATTGGGATGATTTTCTATTGATTCATCATCCTTCACTGAATCAAAGACCACTATAGGACAAGTCTCCCATTCTTGCCCATGTCTGTGTCAACAAAACATTCGCGTCAGACCCTAGGTCCAAGATAACTTGGTCCATTTCGTATTGTCCTATCTTCACGATGAGTCTCATCCCACGTCTACTTCTTGCCTTATGCTTACCAAGCTTTCTAACTACATGCGATCTGTCAATAGTACTTTACTTGTGAGTGCACCTATTGATCAACTCCTGCAGTCCCTTCACATCCTTACTATCGTGTAGAATTTTTATGCAAGTCTCCAAGAATGTGGTAATCATGGACGGGTCCATTTCTTCAGCTAGTTTCTCCTAACTCCCTAAGGTAGAGGCCTCAATGAAACTTTTCTTCACTTCCATAAATGTTTCTTTTGCACATTCTATATCAAACCCAGTCTCCTTTTCTAGTGCTTTGCAGACCCACTTGGCTTCCTCGGGCTACTTCCGCTTAACCCTCATCATCTACAGGTTCTAAGTCAGTTGTTGAGGCTACGTTGCCTTCTCACATATCCTAGATAACAATATAGTGCAATCCTCTGTTGCATGGTCAGGCTGAGAATAGTAGTGGCGTGACAGCTGCATCAGGTTTGGGCAGTGTTATGCGTAGTGTCCTGGTCCTCCACAATTGTAACAAATAACCTGCCCTCGACCTCTACCAGGTCCTCCTCCACCTCGGCCTCGGTCATGCCACTAATACTCGCATCACACTTCTCTATCCCCTTGGTCCAGAGGTCACGTTTCTACCTACACTATATATGTAGGTGTCATGTCCATCATTACTTCATAACTCTGGCAATTGCGCTCATCATGACACACAGATTGACAGAAGTTGCAGAAGAGTTGTTGTGGTGTATGTACGGACTTCTCCAACAAATGCGATTTGTCTATCTTATGCTTCCCAGCTACGTGATAGATAGCATACCATAGAGCGGGCCCTAGACTTGGCCCTACTACAGCTTCTGGCATTAGAGGTATTGATCCCCTTGATGCAACATAATTTGTGAATTGTCATGACCCTAGATTTTTCACTTTAGGCACCACACTTCTTCGCACGCCTCTGGATGAGCTATTCTGCCCTTTTTCAGACTTTGCACTCTAAGAAAAGGTTCTTGTTACAGATCCATTTGGGTGTATCACTCCCATCATCTAGATCAGGGTTTTAGGGCTCATCAAACCCTAACTTCTTTTGCTACATGCCCTTAACAAGTCAACCTTTTGAATGCCTCCTTCCCAAACAATTCCATGGCTTGAAGACATCCTGAAATGACCTCTAGAGGGACCAGCGCAGTTAGGCCCATGTAAGGGTGTGCTTTAGAGCAGTTAAGTCCATGCCAGGGCGCTCTGTAAAGCACTTAGACCCTCTTTGACCTGGTCTGGGCGAGATGGAGTGAAATTCACATAGGGTTTGAGGAATATTCTTATCTTCTAGAGCCTTATAGATGAGTCCCGCACTTATCATCTCCTATGAGCTCGAAAATGGATGAGGAATAAGTTAAGATACATCCTATCCTCTCATCACTTCCTCCATGGAACTAATTCTAAGTTTGGAAGGCCATTCAATACCTTCATTGATGTCAAAACCTCCTCCATCTTCCTATAAATTGAGCACTCATTTAAGTAATCAATGGATGGAATTTGATGATTGTAAGAGACAATGTTAGTTTGAGAATTGAGACTATTGTCAATGTCATTATTCTACCAGAGTGTCATGCTTATGATGTGATGTGGACAGAACCAAAGCTGGAGGAGTGACTTCGAATAGGCTTCATGGTTTTAATCCTTCCTTCTATTCAATAAAGCATTTGCACCTTTTTCAGTATGCTTATCTTGATATGTGATTATTATATGTGTGAATGTATTTGATTCCATTTACTTGTAATCAATAGATATTTTGCTTTGATTAGTTCTTTGTCTTTTGTTGATGTCTATAGGTACTTCTCAAGCATGTTAAGTATGGGAAGGAGCGAAATGATTGATACAAACGAGACAAGAGGAAAGCGAAAGTACAAGTAGGTCCTCTCATTCTCTTTGTCTTATCTATTGTTTATAGAGAAAGGTTAAAGTGCTTTAAGATTTGTTCTAGATATAGCTACTATCTAGGGAATTAGTATTTATACATAGATACCAAATTCTTCATAATGGTTTTGGAACTGTGCATGAATTTGTTGAACCCCGAAATTAGCATCCTGCATTGGTGTCTTGTGTAATCTTATTGCAATTTCTAGAGCTTCCACCTGGGTCTCGATATTTTGTTATGATAGTGCAACCCTTATATGAGGCAGGGGCAAGGCCACAAACCATTCACGGTGTTGTCCATCACTCAGATTCATGTTGGCTTCACAGATCGTACACTTCAATATTTTATCCAAATCCTAGGGTATCTCTCCAAGATTCATCATGATCTCCTTGAATCCCACGATTGATTTCACCTAAGAGTTAGGTCTATTAAATTCCTTATTCAGCACAGTCTAGATATCTTCCAATGTCGAAGTTAGATTATTAGTGCATTGCTTAATGTACCAAGTTAGTCCACAGTCATGCAAAGCACTAACCAATGTTGTTTTCTTCATTTGATCATCCGTGATACCCTGAGCTTCCCATACAGCCTTCGCAACAAACCAAAATTTGTCTAGATCTTCGCTTCCTACACCCTTGAACACAGGTAGCTTTATGGAATTTTCCATGTTGAACAGTGGTGGAGGTGGTGGTGGTGTGGGTGAAGGGGTAAGCGGTGGAGGTGAGGATGGAGGTGGTGTGGGTGGATGAAGTGAGGATGGAGGCAGTGTAGGTATTCACAAGAATCCTTGTCTTATCAACTTAATAGCACTCAGTGGAGAAGTTTGTGATGCTCCTTCATCATCACTCAGAGGAGGCTTAATCAGAGGGCTATGTTCAAGGACTTTTCTTCCTTCGTCCCTGAATTTCATTCCACTTTGCGTAGCCACAAACATGAAGGTAACTGCATAACCTACTTTTCACACAAGAGTATCTTAATCCAAGTATTTAATGATTTCAAATACTTACCTCGTGGCCCTTTGAAGAAGCGGCACCCCGCTTCATTGTAACGAACCAAAGTACTGAACATGATCTCTATAACAAACCCTCCTATGATAAATTCGAGCCAATGATCGATAGCATGCATGATTTTATCTTCATAGGCTTCCAATTTCTGCACTAACTCTGGGTACAGACAATCAGACCGTCAAGCCTCCACCTCCCTTGATTGTATGCCAACTTCATGATCCACTCGTATAGTTCAACTGGGAAGGAATAGAAGAAGATTTTGTGTATCTGTAGGTACAGATATCTATCCAACCATTGTTCTTTCATCAACTGCGGATTCTTGTTTTCTTGCACCGTGAATTTGTGGATTTTTCTATCCAACCAGTCTACAATCTCCTTCTTAGTTGGATTCCAATAATGCGACATCACACATCTCGTTATGCAGATCTCGGTCCCGACACCGAAACCATTTGTTAGCATGATGGGTCCTGACCCAGGTTCAACATTAAGTAGCCAAGAAAATCCCTACACTACTAGCCCTTTCGGCATCAATTTGCGGAGGGTAGACTGAAGTCTCACTTGAAGTAGTATGGGGGGATGCATGAACCAAGTTTCCACTTGTTGAGATGGTTGTGATGACAATTTTATGTCCTAACCTTCCTTTGCGCAGGATGATAAGCAATTTAGGGCTTATCAAACTACTTTCCTTATTCCTCCCTGAAGCCTTTGCGAAATTATTTGATCATCCTTTGCAGACCATAATTAGATAGACAAGCCACGAGTCTATGTGCTGGAATTCCAGTCCTCCTCATGTTGATTGGTTGCCCTTCTTTCTCTTTGCACATCAAAAATGGTGTTATTCACTTATATTCTATACGTTTCAGTTTTGAAACTTGAGCACTCTGATACCACATGTCACACACCGATGTAAGCAATATATACATAAAAAAGAACAAGAAGAAGATTGGGAATAAACAATAAACATATATGTACTAAATAGCATTGACATTAATGAGAAAGTTCTGTAGAATGGTTTTATAACTCCTACCTTTACCTGAATATTAATTTTTGGTTAATAAATGATTTTTTTTTTAATGTTTCAATACAACTATTCTTGCCACATGTTGTTGGTCTAAATGGTAGTTAGCAGTTTTAGTAAATTTACGCATAGTTTAATTTTCCAGTGATTGATATACCTTTGCATTCAATTTTTTCTGTGACGTGAATGCCCAAGTTCAATGGTGGTATGAACCTAGAATGCTCCATTACTCTCCAACTAGTCCTCTTGGCCTCAATATTCGTCCTTCATCTACGGTTACTATTTCTGCTTACCATCAGACGAAGGATGGTGCTTGTGCTTCCCAAGGACTTCGTTGAAGGCTATCTCCTCGGCACACTCTGTTCCGGGTAATTCCTTCTCCTTCGCAGGTGAGAATGATTTCCATTGCTTTGTTTATTTTTTCCTTTAGCATAGTTCTTTTGTGCTTAGTCAGTTGGTTTACCTCATAGGTTGATGCGTCTGTTTATCATTGGGTATGCCCTCTATAGGTTTCTGGATTTTTGCTCGGTGCATAACTATGTGGAGACATCTTTGAACCGATTTGCATTTCAGGTAAGGGTTTCCAACTAAGCTTAGGGTTTATGATTCTCTTCAATTTTCCATTCTTGGTTATGTGCCGAGTACATGGTGGTCCTTTAATCACGTGAGGTGGAATGAAGCTGTGACAAAGAGGGGAAAAGGCTAGAATTTGGGCTTCCACAATGGCATGCATATCTGGAAGGAAACTATCATGTCTATTTACCAGGAATTGTGCTTTAGTCATAGGGCATTCCAACTATATTTGGTAGCTTTTGCAGGGTTGCATGGCATCATATAACTTATTCAAGACAATTCTCTGTCTTTGAGCCATTTTAATGTATTTATACTGGTTTTTTACAAATTGGGTTTATACCGTAAACCCTTGTTGGCTTTTCTCGGCCTAAGAAGGTTACTGGGTAGGAGGTAGACCCTTTGGGTTGCAGTAAGAGTCAAGGTAATTGTTTATTTGCTCTATCATCCTTTCACGGGATTATGGTTGAGTGGAGATAGGTTTTTCAGTCTCCAATTCTAAATGTATATGAATTACTTAATGTCTCATACATGTCGTTCTAGTCTTGTTCAAATTATTTACATTGATTCAAGCTTGGTCTAGATTCACTTATCTTCTGTGTAATGTTATGGTTAAGAAAGTTTACACCCTAATTGTTTTCATTGGGTTTTTTCGAAATCGATTGTCTTCTGTGTAATAATTTCCTTACGAAATTTCGATGGCTAGTTGCTAGTTAATGGCCGAGTGTGGGTAATTTCTTTGTCAATTTAATAGTAACAGATTCTTACATGTTCTTAATGGAATATAACCCTTTAGTGACCCTTTATTTATATTAGATTGTCAATCGTTTTTCTAACTCCTCTCTGGTTGGAAACTGTATTTAAATCTCATATAGTTTGTTGGAGATTTTTAAGTGTATTTCACAATAAATTATGTTGTGTGAGCGATATCTTTCGATATCCCTATTATGGAATTTGTAACGAAAACTCTATTTCTGATTTAATATTTTACTATGGTAATGATAGTTGAGGGGATTCTATTTTTTCCTATGGAAGGAATTTGAGGGTTGATGTAGCTTTATCCAATATATACTGTTTTTATTGTTCCTTTAGATGGCTACCATGATTTTAAATATGATAGTTACATTTTCCTCTCTTGAACAAAAAGTAAGTAAATTGTTTTGTTATCAGTTGTATGTTTTCCTTTATTCAACATAGTAACATGAGCTTTTCTCAATTTTGTCTGAAGTAAATTGTGTTTTTAAAAGAACTTTGAAACCTGCAATTTAACAATTATTGTACCTATACAATACAAGAGTTTACTTATCTCAATTATTGTCGATTTCCATGCAAGGGTCTACTACCAGAATTTAGCTTTTGTTTCTTTGTTCCTCCAAATCATGAGACCACCTTGACGAGTTGTTCCTCGCATACAGGAACTGTCTTCTGAGACTAAAGTCTCTCTTAGAAAAGCTATTTGGTCCTAACCAGACTTAGCTCTAGAAAACCACTTGACATTTCAGCGCAAAATTCTCATTTTAATCTTTTCTTCTTTTTTTTTGCTTCTTGATCTTAGATACGCCTATCCTCTTGATCTTTCTTGAATAGATCTTCAAGAAATTAATCAGGGATAGGTAACTGTCAACCTAACTACTTAACATGGGAAAACAATATTTACATATAACTGCTATTCCATTCCTGCATAACTTAATTCAATAAATAATTTTATAAATTATAATAATAATCAGTTTGTTTAGTCTGGAGTAAATTAATTATTTATATTTACTGAGGTTATCACATTAATACACTATGCACTCACCCATTGTCCTCTTCATAAATAAAGATTATAGCTATCCATAATTAATATAGAAGACAACAATGGAAAATATATCAGTTTGAACTCTATACCTCTGTATATTATCACACAACTTTTATAGGTCTCTTCTATGTGCATATATACAGCTAAAGGCTTCACTTGATCTCTTTTGTGCACATATATATAAGGAAAAACTAGGAGAATGGGTAGCATGTTACAACTAGGAGTTATTTAGTGTTATGGTGGACAGATAAAGACAATGAAAATTAAGTTTTCCGATGATTATTTTTTAATGAAATGAGATCCTCAAGACTTTGTGCAAATGTCAAGAAGAGAAAATCTGATATGGTAGTGGTACCATCTTATCACAAATTACAAGAGATGTTCCAATAAGATCTTTAAAATTACAACCAATAGTAACATAAATAAATGTTATCAAGATTTTATGGATTACATAGATACAAAAAACGTTGAAGAGGTTTACATTTCTTTTACATTAAAATATTGTTCAAAATATTAAAAACTTATTTATTTTTGGACATCTAATTCACTTACATAAAATGGGTGAAGATGCTTGACTAAGATAGGATTATTAGAAAAACAGAATAGAGCCCAGAGAGATTATACACAACAAATCACACTGTGTGTTTATTCATCACATAAGACAATTACATATATAAGAATTAGATCACCAACTTCTAGATGATAAGATCTGAAGAAGGTAGATCTATGACTCATAAACAAGTCATTTAAATATGGAAATAACTACTTCTAGAATGACACCTAGGGACTTACCATGACAACTAACAAGAACACATGCACACATTACTTCCAACACCCTCCCTTAATGCTTACACGGAAAACACTGAAAACACATATAACAATAACAGAGATAATCTTTGTTTGACTGGTCTTCATTAGCACTCACATCTAGTAAGGAATTTTGCAAACTCTACTCTTTCACCACCACATCTTCGAGCTATTATTTGACCTCGATTTAAAACGTAACCTCCTCTCGCCATCATTAATGAACTCTGCAAGATCAACAATATCAATACTTTGGCTTTTCAAGGATTTCACGATAAGATTCGTCAAGTAATGAACCATCGTAGGGACCAAGCACCATCTCTCATATATTTTTCTTTCAACTATCCATCAATTACTAGGATGGAGGTCTTGATATTGAATGTATTCAAAAGTTGATCAAACAACTTGACCTTACTAACACACAAGAATTGATGTCTCAGACACCAGGGCTTCCAATTTAAGAACGACCAACCCTTTTTATAACCAGAATTGAAAGAAATAGAAAACCACTTGAAAAATACTTTTCACAACTACAAACTCAATCATTTAGGACCATGTCTGTAATGCCCTGCGGTCGTCGAGCGACCGAGCGCACACTCCACTCACTCTGTGATGCGACTAAGTCATGGAAACCGAGCGTGGACGACCAAAGGCGTGACATATGATTATGTGCATGAATTAGCGTTCAGGTTTATAGGGGAAAGTCATGGGTGAACTCATTCACAAGCCGATGAAGAGGCGTAAGATGAGTAAGAGATGGATTGGGGGGGCAGTCCCGCACCATGGGTAGGCCGACCTACCAAAGATATGCATTTCTTAATGAATGTGCGCGGTTGGAGGTTCAGTTGGGGTGTTAGCCAAGGGAATAGCGCTACACGAAGGTAGCATATATATGCGCGGAGGAGTTGGCACTTCAAAACATCGAACTTGGCTTCGTTCGAGCAAGGAAAAGGTGCAGAAGTAGAGGTATAGCCGCAGCAAGGCGCAGTGCTAATGTGCCCGCCCGCTGGGTAGGATACATGAAGACTTGCATAGGTTTAGAGTTCGGTTGAGGTGTGGGTGGAGGGCGTGTAGGGGCACCCGCTTGCCAAGTCTTGAAACTAAGTTTTGGGTTGTGTCGAGTGTGGGTTATGCATGGGTGCGCCCACCCGTTCGGAAAAGAAAACTCGGTTGTATTGTATTGTGGTTAAGTCGTGGTGAGACCACTGTGCGCTCTTACACAGGTGGGCGCCCGACTTGGGTGTAAACGCTGGTGGAGCCAAGATCCTGGTCATTGTACAAAAACTCTTCATATATAATAAAATAATTCTCTTTGCATATGATGTGTTCATGTTGTTGTTCTAAGATGTTCTTATATTAATGGTTTCCACACATTAATATGATAATTCATGTTTAATAATGAATGTTAAGGCGTAGTTCGCAAAGTAAGTTAACAATGAAAGATGTTGGTTACTTAGGTGGTGCCACACTTGTCCAATCTAACGAAAAAGGAATTGGGGGCGTGACAGGTGGTATTAGAGCAGGTTCACAGGTGGTGAAGCCATTGCTTGATGACGAACGCAGAGAATAGACATGTATGCAGGGAAACGTTATGGAGAAACCATGGATGAACAGTCTGAGTTTCATGGACTTGATGGTTCGTGGCAAGACCACTCAAGCTCTGGTGGACACGGGGGCCACTCATAATTTCATGACGACACGGTTGGAAAAAGAGGTTGGACTGATGATCTTCCCATCAAATGTGGAAGTCAAGGTAGTGAACTCTAGAACTAAAGTGGCAGGTTTGGCACACGAAGTGCCTGTGGAGATAAAAAACTGGAAGGGTCAGTTGGACTTCACAGTGATGGAGATGAATGACTTTGATATGATACTCGGACATGATTTATTGAAGGGCAACAGGGCTATTGTTTTCCCCTTCTATGATGAGGTGGTGCTGGTTGGACAGACACAAACTTGGACTTTGCCCACTCATAGGCAAAGGAGGGAAGTGAAGGTGCAGCATGTTTCTGCACTAAGTTTGGAGAAGGCTATGAAGGAGTCAGATATGGAGACATATGGAGTGATGTTTGACGGAGTCGAAGGTGATGGAGTGGGGACACCTGTTCCAGCCGAGATTTCTGAGGTGCTGACCAAATATGCAGATTTGATGCCTGATGAGCTACTGAAGAAACTTCCACCAAGGTGTGGAGTAGACCATAGCATTGAGCTTGAGCCAGAAAGCAAGCCCTGGCTAAAGCACCTTATCGATTGTCAGGATCTGACTTGGAGGAATTGAAATGACAGCTAAAGGAGTTAGCTGATGCAGGTTTCATCAGACCTTCAAGGTCCCCTTATGGAGCTCTGGTATTTTTCCAGCGCAAGAAGGATTCGAATGAGTTACGAATGTGCTATGATTACCGTGCATTGAACAAGCAGACAGTAAGGAACATGTATCCTTTTCCATTGGCTACTAATTTCTTTGACCAGCTTGTGAAAGCCCGAGTGTTTTCCAAGCTGGACTTGAGGCATGGGTATTATCAGGTGCAGATAGCTGAAGTAACTAGGTATGGTAGCTTTGAGTCCCTTGTTATGCCATTCGGGTTGTGCAATGCTCCCGCTACGTTTTGCACTTTGATGAATGATGTCCTACGACCATACTTGGATTCGTTCGTAGTAGTGTACTTGGACGATATAGTGGTGTATAGTGACAACATGGAGGATCATAAGAAGCACTTGGCGATGGTGTTCGAGGCACTGAAGGCAAATCAGTTGTTCTTGAAGAAGTTTAAGTGTGTGTTTGCTCAGACCGAGATTCCGTTCCTTGGGCATATTGTTGGTTAAGGGTACATACAGATGGAGCCGAGCAGAGTGAAGGCGATAGAGGACTGGGTCAAACCGAAGAATGTCCATGAGATGATGGTGTTTTTGGGCATGACCAACCACCAACAGAAGTTTGTAGAGGGGTACTCCAAGGTAACATCGGCACTGACAGACCCATTGAAGAAATACAAGAGGTGGAGTTGGATGGATAAATGTCAGAAGGCATTTGATGACTTGAAGAAGAGGATGGTTACAACATCGATACTGAAGTTGCCTGGCTGTGAGAGACCGTTTGAGGTACACACTGATGCTTTGGATTTTGCCATAGGAGGGGTTCTTATGTAGGATGGGCATCCGGTGGCGTATGAGAGTCGGAAGTTGCAAGATAGAGAACGAGGGTATCCGGTTCATGAGAAGGAGATGACTGCAATCATTCATTGTCTTCATGTGTGGAGGCATTACCTAATTGGGAAGCCGTTTGTTATCAAGACTGACAACATTGCAACAAGTTATTTTGCATCACAACCAAAGCTTTCTACAAAGCAAGCTCGTTGGAAGGACTTCTTTGTAGAATTCGACATGACTATTAAGTATAGACTAGGAAGGCACAATGCGGTAGCAGATGCCCTTAGTAGGAAGGGACAACTTGCAGCATTGGAAGGAGAAGACCGGGTAGCAAGGAGTAGGAGTCGAATTCAGATGTCAAAAGAGATGCATAATAAGCTCAACGAAAGTGTTAAAACTGATACTTTGGCGCAGAATATAGTGAAGTAGATAAAGGAGGGGAAGACACGAAATTTCTTTCTACGAGACGGGTTCTTGTTCTTTGGAAACCGACTCTATGTTCCAAAGTCATCTGGACTCAGGAGGCACCTTTTGAAGGAGTGACATGAATCACCGTGGGCTGACCACCCAGGGCAGCGTCGTTCTTTGGCATTGTTGGAGAGAGGATTCTTTTGGGAGAAGATACGAGAGGATGTGGAGGAGTATGTACATATGTGCATCATTTGTCAGCAGGACAAATCGGATACTTAGAGACAAGGAGGATTGTTGCATCCTTTACCGATTCCTGAGAGGGCATGGATGAGTGTCTCGATGGACTTCATCACTCAGTTGCCATAGGTTTAGGGGTATAATGGGATTATGGTCGTGGTTGATTGTTTTTCCAAGTATGTTGTCTTTGTTCCTACAAAGATGCCTTGTGGAGTCGAGCGAACTGTGGAGTTTTTCTTTAAGAACATAGTGAAGTATTGGGGGATGCCATTAAGCATCGTGTCAGATAGAGATCCAGGTTTTATAGGCAGATTTTGGACCACATTGTTCAAGTTAGTCGGGACAGAGTTGTTGATGAGTTTGAGTTACCATCCGCAGATAGATGGACAAACCGAGAGGATCAATGCATTGCTGGAGGATTACCTGAGACATTATGTGATGGCTGATGAGAAGAATTGGCCTGAACTCTTGGATATTACTCAATTCAGCTACAATATTCAAAAGAGTTCTGCAAGAGGGTATAGTCCATTTGAGTTGGTGAATGGGCAGATGCCGGTTGTGCCGCATACCGTAGTGACAGGAGGTTTTTTGAGGAGTCCTCATGCGAAGAAGTTCATGAAGGCTTGGGATGAGACCTTGGAGTTGGCACAGTTGTGCTTGCACGAAGCTGCAAGGAGAATGAAGAAATGGGCAGACAGAGGAAGACGGGATGTGCACTTTAGTGTGGGAGATATGGTGTTTCTCAGGATTACCGAGGAGTAGTTTCAGCCAGCTAAGGGGCTACAAGCAAACTGACACGAAAGTATGAGGGACCATTCTGAGTGAAGAAGAGAGTGGGGGAAGTTGCTTATGAGTTGGAGCTTCCGCACCATATCCACATGAAGCATCCAGTTTTTCACATGAGTTATTTGAAGAGATACAGACTTGATGTTGATCATCCAGAGAGAGTTGAACCGACGAGAGGACCAGCCAGGATTATGGACAGGCCAGGACTGGAGTTGGATAATATCTTGAGCTACAGAACTATAGGGATTGGTTGCCACATGAAACGGGAGTATCTTGTCAGATGGAAGAATGCACCAGAGGAAGAGAGTTGGGAATCGGAGGACTCACTTTGGAGATGGAAGAAGAAGATTGCGAAGTATGAATGGAAGATACTGACGCAGTCGGGATTGTCGAGGGCGACAATGATTTCGAGTGGGGGAAGATGTAATGCCCTGGTCTTCGGGCGACCGGGTGCACACTCCACTCAATCCGCGATGCGACTGAGTCATGGAAACTGAGCGTGGATGACCAAAGGCGTGACATATGTTTATGTGGACAAATTGGTGTTCAGGTTTATAGGGGCGAGTCGTGGGTGAACTCGTTCACAAGTCTACCAAGAGGCGTAAGACGAGAAAGAGATGGATTGGGGGGGCGGTCCTGCACCATGGGTGGGCCGACCTACCAAAGATATGAATTGCTTAATGAAGGCATACGGTTGGAGGTTTAGTTGGGGTGTAAGGTAGCATATATATGCGTGGAGAAGTTGGCACTTCAAACCATCGAACTTGGCTTCGTTCGAACAAGGAAAAGGCGCAGAAGTAGAGGTATAGCTGCAGCAAGGTGCAGCGCTAATGACATCGCCCGCCGGGCAGGATACACGAAGACATGCACAGGTTTAGAGTTTGGTTGAGGTGCGGGTGGAGGGCGTAGGGGCGCCTCCTCGCCAAGTCTTGAAACTAAGTTTTGGGTAGTGTCAGGCGTGGGTTGTGCATGGGTGCGCTCGCCCATTCGGCAAAGAAAACTCGATTATATTGTATTTTGGTTAAGTCGTGGTGAGACCACCGTGCGCTCTTGCACGGGTGGGCACCTGACTTGGGTGTAAACGTCGGTGGATCCAAGCTCCCGGTCATTGTACAAAAGCTCTTCATATATAATAAAAGAATTCTCTTTGCATATGATGTGTTCATGCTATTGTTCTAAAATGTTCTTATCTTAATGGTTTCCGCACATTAATATGATAATTCATGTTTAATAATGAATGTTAAGGCGTAGTTCGCAAAGTAAGTTAACAATGAAAGATGTTGGTTACTTAGGGGGTGCCCACCCAGCCAATTTAACGAAAAAAGAATTGGGGGCATGACAATGTCCCTCCTTATGACAGGTCAAAAGTTGTTCATATGATTCAATCTTTATCTTGGAGTTTTCTTCTCTTCACAAAGCAACGTTTGTTAGGGTGTTCAACTCCAACAAACTTACATTCACATATGAGTTGACCAGACTAAATATGTTTAAAATGAAAACTCCAAAAATTTGAGATCGAAACAGGATTGCAACAAAAACATCTAAAGAAAAGATCTCTTCTCCGCATAATTGAAGAGTTGAGATTTACCTCCAACTTTAACACTTTTGACATATATCAATGGCCACTTGGAACTGATCTTCGCTAGATCTCAAATCCAACTCTCGAGTCGAGATCTGTGCAACAGCTTGTATAGTTCGCAAGGCACGATTTTGCAAATTTATAATATGATATTGCACACAATTTTGACGAAACCATCCCAGCACGAATTTAACTCCTTTGCAGGGTCTAAGCAGATAAGAACAAATAAAAATTTACAGATAGTAAGATGACGAAATGATGGACGCTTAAAGTTGTAAGCAACAAACAAATCTATACACAATATCACAAATAATTTCACACACTAAAACTAAACTCTTAGACATTTATACTAATATGTACATAAACAACAACACTGAGAATCACTCACATATTCTTGGCCCTCCCTTGAGGCAGTCAACTTAGTACCAACTCTCATACCATATTAGAAAAATAGAAGAGAGATAAGAGAGATTATACACACAACAAATCACACCTTCTGTTTATTGATCACATAAGGTAATTACATATATATAAACTAGATCACCCACTTCTAGATGATAAAATTTGGAGAAAATAAATCTATAACTCATAAACAACTCACACACATAGAGAAATAACTACTTTTAAAATAATTCCTAAAAACTCACAAGAACAATTAACAGATAGAAACATTACTTCTACAATAAATAAATTTTAAATCTTACCACTTGAACCAATAAAAACAAACTATGAAGCCCCCTTAAACAACACGGGCATTGTATTAAAAACTTTGCCCTTTTTTCAAGCCTGTGAGGTTAGCCATATCCACTGAATAAACACAACTCCCAAGTATAACCTAGCTCTTGAAAATTTCACGCTGTTTTCCCCTGGTTTCATTGTTTAGGTAATTCACAACGTTTTGGGCAGTGCAGAAGGCGATTGACTGAATTGTAATCATAGGGTTGGCACCACTGGCAGTGGGAAACACACTACCATCTCCCAAATAAAGTCCCTCCATCTCCCAGCTCTCGCACTTTTGATCAACTACACCCTCTCCTTCCTTCTCACCCATTCTACAGCTCCCCATCTGATGCGCCGAATACAACGGCCCTCCATGTTTATTTAGAACTCGCTTCACATAATCCTCAAAATCTGAATCATTCCCGTTTACCTTGAAGCTCTCCAGTTGCTCATGGTGGCTGCCAACTTCGGCAGCGCCCGCAGCGACGAGCACGCGCAACGCCTTTTCAACGCCGGCCCTCGCCTTCGTAGCATCGTCGCTTCTCAATTTGTAATGAATGTTGAGACTCCCGTCGCTCTTCGTTCCCACAGTTCCGCCGCCGCTGTCGCGAACAAGAACGGCTAGACTACATGTTCGAGAGTATTTCACCATTCTTTCTTTATAGCTGGAGCCAGAATTCCAGGGCATTACAGCAGCGAATGTGCCCGGGTGCAGGATAGGGGTCTCTATGAGAGCCCCATAACCTGACGTTTGCCAATTAGCGGCTTCGTTTGAGAAAGCAGTCATTATCGCTCCCTCATAGCAACTTCCATCGGGGGCTATTCCTTGGGGGAAATATCCCCACACCATTTCAACAGGGTGCAAGTGGAGGTTCTTGCCAATGTGTGGATTCGTCAGTCCGCTTCTCTGCAGCAACTGAGGGGTCTGTAATGACCCACAGGCCACCACCGTGGCTCTGGACTTGATGATTATTAAGCGCCTATCTCCGTTACCCGCGATTTTCGCTACAACTCCGATTGCTTTTCTAGACTTCTCGCGTGTGCCATCGCTGTGCAAAATTTGTTGCGCGTGGCACCGGGTGAGGATAACGGCCCCGGCCTGCGCAGCATCTACCAGCCACGTTTCGGAAGTCCCTTGTTTCATGCCCCTTCGGCAGCCGAAGTTGCACCAGCCGCAATAGTGGTCGGACGTTGCGTTTATAGGGATGTTTGCCACATGGTATCGCAACTTTTCACAGCCTGTTCGCAGTACTGCGTTCTGGAAATTTTCATTGTTAATTTCCTCTTGTACCCCCAATCGTTTGCAGACCTCATCCATGGCATCCCGGTATCTCTTGCTCCCGAATAATGGAAGATTGAGGACTTCATTCCACTCACGGAGAACGTGTTCTGGAGTTCGGAACGAAACAGACCAGTTTATGGTGGATCCGCCGCCGACAGTGGATCCGGCCAGTAATGTCATCCCCTGGTCATCAGTTGTAAGCATGCCTCCTCCTTCGTAGAGATTTTTAAGGGCTTCTCGTTCGAGAAGCGACAACTCATGCCGGGCCATGTAATCCCCTTTCTCCAGAATTATTACTTTGAATCCAGCTTTGGCCAACACCGCCGCCGCTACTCCTCCTCCGGACCCGGAACCGACAATAACTACGTCGCACTGCAAGACAGGGTCACTTGAATTTATATCTGCTGCGTTGGCTATAGATGATTTCCTTGTTAAATTGAATGCCCGATTCTTGAGTGTCATGTACAGATCTTCTTTTGAGAGGACAGACACATCTAATACTGAATTTTCCAGCGGCCTGGGGGTGAGTGTGGCGCTCATTGCAAGTGGATCAGGTCCACAATATCCGATGGATTTCCAGAGGGGATTATGTCCACTCTCGTTCACCTGTGCAGTGTGAACAGAGCAATGAAAAACTCTGGAAGGCCTGGACTAATTTATCAAGATATAAAGAATCCGGGATCTTACCCTGGTGAAATGGTTCCACGCAACGCTCAGCTTGAACGCTTTGAAAATGGCCCTGAAGAAGGAAAGGGAGCTTGTGGACCAGCTCTGAAGAACCTGCTCCCGTGCTTCTAAACTCAAATCTCCAAATCTTTTTACAAACGGAAATTCTCTCGCCAACGCCAGCTTGCCTGCAAGTAAGAACGTTCCCAGAGGTGTGGAGAGCAACCACAGTATTTTCTTTATCATATGCACTTCTGCAGGTATGAATATTTCTTGCATCGTTCCTCCAACCTGCCAGAAAAAAATGATGTTTCTTTCAGCTCACAAACACGTATCTAACAAGAATCGGTTAAAAATTTCAGATATTGTTACAGTGACATTAGAATCTACGTTTCCTGTTTCAGTGGAACTACGTTTTTATAGGAATTGTGCTCCAGTTTAAATTAACCCAAATCTCCAAATCCTCATCAATGTCCCGAAACAATAAAGATTCAAGTACCATAACTGAATTTAACACTATTTCAAAAAATATCCTGTCAAATTCCAAATGATTTCCTAAATTGACAAAGCTAAGTTGTGAAGTGGCTCACCTCTGAAGGGCTGCAGCCATCTGGAGTTGAAGCCCGATAAAATTCACAAACTTCCATCCTACTCTGGTCATCGAGTACGAGACCACTTGCTTCTAAGGGCAGCGAAGGGAAAAACGTTGTCGAGAGCGCTCCAAGGCTTTCAATTTCACATGAACTAAAACCGTTTAGAGATTCCATTTCTCCTGTACCCTCAAGAACCTTCACAGAATTGAAATGATTTTCCTTCTGGGAGACGGAGAGTACAATGGCTACCCTGTGGGCGTGCTTTCTTACTTTAATAAGGAAATCGAGCCACGCCTGCATATTTTTATTCGAGCGAGGCTATTATGATAAACTTCACTAAATTATTTTATGGTGGAACAACGGGATATTGTAGACTGACGAATATTTAAGGATTTAATTATTAAATGTGTGAAAATTGACATCCCTTTTAACTATCCAATCATAAAATATTCCCAAAATTTATAATTTATATAAATTCAACGCTCCCATAAATGATTTATACAAATTCAACACTCCCCAAAATTAGCTGGGACCAGTGCCCTGCATAAAAAATTTGAAGCTGGAATACCTGGAAGCTGGGCTAGTCCGTTTCGGGTGAGGTAAACACTGTTGAAAAAAACGAGGCTGATGTCGCTAATTAAATTGATTAAATTTTAAATATAATTTGTTTGCAAAGCCCACGGTTATAGGGTTTCTTTTCTATGGTTGTGTTTGATTATAATTAAATGTCTTACTATTAATAATATTATATGTAATTATAA